>VUYV01000284.1:1052438-1069478 GCA_008711295.1 Anarhynchus alexandrinus | reverse complement strand
TTGCATCTTAATGCTGTAGACCGTTAGACAAATGATGAGATTTAATGAAGTCAGAAGCTAAATTTGTGCCCCGATACTGATGGCGCTAGAACCGGTTACACAAGGGAAAAGGACTTTAGACTACAAGACTTCGTAAATGAGTAAAAGCAAGTAAATGTTTACAAATAGTATTGTGTAAGCCCTTCTGACAGGGCTGTTTGGAAGGCTCACGTAGTAAACTATGTTCTGAGATGCAACCGCTCGCACTGTTTTCCTCCTGGCTTCAATAACCCACTTGGAATCAGGCCTGTGCTCCTTCACTTCCAGGTGGAGTCGACATCTAAGCAGCCTAGGTACCCTTACCTACAATTAAATCCTATAAAGCCGCAGCGTACAAGCCACTGGCGTTTCGCTCGCATGTAGCTCGCCCCAGTGTTCCCGAGCGCGCTGTGCCCGGCACCGAGGGGTGACCGCGGAGACTTGCCCTGGCCAAGCATGGCTTCTCTCCCCGAGCGCCGGTGCTGATGGCTGGCCTTTCTCAGCCACGTCCCCGGGCTTTCCCGTTATTTCCCCTGTCCTGTGGTACGAGGCCACAGCCTCTCCTGAGAGGGGGAGTATCTTCTCTTCTGCCCCAGCTCACCAGTTGTGTTTTCCCTGGAGCGGGATGTAACTTTGCAGTGGCTTGGGAGCATTTGTGCCTTCCAAGGGAGCGCGTTGACCCTGATCAGAAAGCTCTGGCTTGTCTGTTGAGCATCTGCCGGAGATGGCAGCCGGAGACCGGGAGAGTGTCGACAAATCTGTGTTTAGGATGTGACTAAACCGCCTGTGAACAGCTTTGCTCCAGTTTTGCTCCAACCTAGCCGTCACAGGGCTGGGAATACTGCCCATGGGAAACCTGCCTCGCCTCGGCGCTGAAGGAGCTGAGCTGGCGGCGGTGGCCCTGCCCGTGGTGCCAATGTCACATGCCGTGCCGACACAAAGGCCGCCTGGCGCAGGAGCCCCGTCCCCTATGGATGTGGGGATGAAAGGCTCTCCTGCTGCCGGAGCAGGGTTGGTTGGGGCAAGGAAAGGAGCGTGCATTCAGGCCGTCCTGCCCCTGCGGCCTGAGCCGCATCCCCAGAGGTGCTGTGCTGGCAACGGGAAGCGTGGGCTTGTCTTCTGGGTCAGGGCTATTCCGGGCCGGGGGACTCGTGCCCCCGTGCTTTGTCACCTGCGGCGCGGGGGCTGGGGACGGGGCTCGCTGCTGGGCCTGGCTGCGGGAGCACTTCTGTTTGTGGAGCTGGAGAAGCAGGCTGCCGGCCCAAACAACCGTTCCCACAGTTGGAGCGGCGTCCTGAGCAGTGTGTGGGTGGCACTGCTCCGCCAACATCTGTTACCTCATGTTTTCCTTCTTGCTTTTCCGGGAAAGCTGACTTAACCGCGCGTAACCCCACGGTTGTGCAAGGAAGGGGGTGGCTGGCTGCATCTCCGACTGCTCCGGGCCGGGGTTCCTGCAGGAGCGCCGTGTCTCTGAGGGAGGAAGGGCAGTCGGGGCTGTGTGCTAGCCCTGCTCGCGTGCCCACGAGTGGCGCGGAGAGCTCGGGCAGCGGACTGGGCCTGGGACGGGGTGTTGTTGGGATCTGGGTAACTTTACCAACAGGTCTCTTTGGGGAGCATCTTTCTGACATCTCACAGTTGCAGTCCCAGCCAGGAGGTGCGGTGTCCCAGCACAGCAGGAGGTTGCTTCCCCCAGCAAAAACCGATAGTTCTGGCTGGGGAATCTACCTGCAGCTGCGTCATTTCAGGGCAGCTCCCTAGCGCTCGTGGCCACGTCCGCATGTTTGTGCTCCGCAGGACTACTCGCTGAGAGCGAGCTGTTTACGTGCATCGGACCCAATGATAGGCTTCTCCATACCTCAGGACTTTATTCAAAACATCATGTACTTGATGACGAGAGGTTTTGCTTGATAGGAATGTAGCCTTTACCCTCGGTCATAAGAGCTTGCAGTGCAGATGGACTTTGCCAGGCAGAACACTCACTCATGTACTCCTGCAGCCAGATTGTAGGAGGGTAGGGAGAAGTCATCTGATAAAAACGAACATCCTGGCCAACTCTTCCAGCAAGATTATGTTGCTTACAATTGCCAAGGGGCCCTGCTAGAACATCCTGTGTTGGAGGCTGGGGAGACGCTTCTCCCTCCGCTCTTGTGTAACCATGTGGACAATGCAGGGAGGAGGGCGAGCTGGGGCTGGAGGGGAAGGTGGCGGTGCTGGGAGGTGGTCAGAAAGGGTCTGGTTCTGTTCCTGTGCTGTGGTCCTCCTGCCCCCGTCCCTCCAATTTTAGGCTGCTTTTGTAGACCTGACTTGGAGGTGGCTAGCATTGAGATCTTTGGGAGGGGAAGCCTTCCCAAGTGCCATCTGGGGGGCCCTGGTGCTGCATCACTTCAACAGGAGCAGCTGATGGTCCCTTGCAACCCAGTCAGCAGTGCGCTGGTCTGCCAGCAATGAGTGTTTGTTCGTGCCATCAGGTCGTAGACCCACAGTTCTGCGGTGGCACGCATCGCTGAGCACTGCAGGTTCCTTGTACTAACCTGTCATTTTTCTGTCTTGTCTAATTTTCAAGAGTCCATCGTAGGGAACTGTATGGACAGGAGTTCCCCCGGCCAAGCGATGCAGGTGCCTGACCATAACGGACTGGGCTACCCTGCGCGACCCGCCTCCAGCGAGCACCCGCGGCCCAGGACCCTGCAGAGACATCACACCATCCAGAACAGCGATGATGCCTACGTAGGTTTGAAGAGGCCTGTGCCCGGCAGGGCTTAAGGCAGTGCAGAGCTTCCTTGACGTGTGGGGGTTATGTACAAGGCATCGTATAGGAAAGGCAGCGCCTTGCTCTGCAGGGCTGCTGGGAATGAAAAGCCGTGGGGATGCTTCGGTTACTACGTCCAGTTTGCTTAATACTGCAAACTTTTAAGCAGAGACCAATATGGAAGTGCACCTCCTTCACTCCTGGTCTGCCCCAGGGCTGGCTGCTGTAGCTGTGGCATCTCTTCTTTTTCCCCTAAGGTTCTTCTGATGAAACCGTCTGGGCTGTGGCTGAAGCCCTGGCTGTGGCCACGGAGGGCTTTGCAGACACACAGAGCCCAACTTTTGGTTCGGCAGTGCTGCTAAACAAGCTGGCCACGGCAGCCCAGACCTTCACCGAGAGCAGAGGGTGGCTGCTCTGCTTCCCCTGTGTTTTGGGTCGCTGGGAACTGTCCTGCCCAAATTTTGATGCGTTCTTTGCTACAGCTCCCTTCTGCTGTAAATGAGAAGGGCGCTTCCCTAGTTAGTTCGGTGTAGTCTGGAAGGGACTTGTCCGTTCTCGTGTGTTGAGGGGACATCGGCTGTGCCTAAGCTGTCCCCCATGTACATAGAGGTTTTTACTTGCACGTAGAAGCCCTGGCTGAAGGCTTGGAGCAGCTCCCCAGGCAGCCTGTCAGAGAGCCGGGGGAGCAGCGGGGTGCCTCGTCCCAAGGCCTTGACCTGTGTCCTGCTGTGTCTCCGCAGGTGCAGTTAGATAACTTGCCTGGAATGAGTTTAATGGCAGGAAAAGCACTAAGCTCTGCTCGGATGTCTGATGCCGTCCTCAGCCAGTCGTCGCTGATGGCCAGTCAGCAGCTGCGTGACAGGGAGAGTGAGGGTAAGGACCTGGCCGAGCTGCAGAGATGTGGCCTGGAGGGCATGGAATGCTGCTCGAGGTCTGGCTCAGGAGCCGAGAAGACCACCCCGCAGCCTGCGTTGCAAAGCCACCTTTGCTGCCAGCGAGCAGTGCCTGCGGGGAGTGGGGGAGTGCGTGGGCTGTGGGGGGAGCGTGTGCTGATGCGGCGCAGCTCCTTGGGTGCTGCTGTCAGCAGAGCCTGGGCTGGTGGCAGCAGCGCTACAGGCTTCCTGGCGAAACACGGGGCAGCTTTGCCTCTGCAGTGACCCTTCAGGCCGTGGCAGGCTCTGGCCTGATCCCCGCGCTGCAGCTGTAACTCCATACTGTTCCTCGTGTAAACTCTGTCGTTGTTCTTTACCGTTACAGAATGTGGGGAGAGTTTGGAAGGTCAAGAGCATCCCAACCTAGGTGATGGCAACCAGCATCTAAACACCTCCTGTTACCCATCGACATGTATTACAGACGTCCTACTGAGCTACAAGCACCCGGAGGTGCCCTTTGGGATGGAGCAGGCAGGGGTGTAACCAGGAGGGAGTGAGTACTCCACTGTCCTTCTCTTTCCAGCTGCACACCTGGGGTTGCCCCGACAGCAGAGCCGAAGGCCTGTTGGCCTGACTTGCATGTGCGTCCCCTTCCTTGTCCCCTTGCCCCGAGGGGGGCGGCTGGGGGAGAGGCCATCAGCTCTGAGCTCGCACACTGGTGTCTGTCCGCTGTCCCCCCTGTGCGTTCAGGGAGAGCACCCCTCCTTCCAGCTCTTTGCTGCTCTCCGGAGCCGCGCTGCTTCGGCAGGGTCGCCCTCCTGGGGTATAGTGTGCGGGTCTGGGCTGGGAACACGGTGGAGGGCTGTGGAAGCAGAACTGCCATGCCTGGGTGTCTCCTAACATCTCTGCTTCTTCTCTCTCTTGCAGGTTTTCTGTACAGCTTTGAAACGAAAAGGTCCATTTTAAACCAACAGTATCTAGCAGCATTGCGCCAAATTGCCGTAGTATTTCTGACTAACTGGAATACCATGGCCCCTTTCCTCATAATCAGTTCATCCAGTGTGTTGTTCCTTTGGTTTCTTTAATTTTTGCCATATTTGCCTGTAACTCCAGCTATCACCGAAATAACCAGAGAACCTGGGTCCTACACGCCGGCAGAGGATTCGCGGAGCCCGAGCACTGAGTCTGGTTTGGAGGGCTTTGACTGACCAGGGCCAGGCGGGCCCCGGGGGCCGCTCCGGCCCTCCGTCCGCCTCCGCGCTCGGCACAGCGAGCGGATGGGGCTGACGTCTCCCTGGAGCCCGTCCCGGCGGGGAGAGGAGCGGGAGCGGGGTCCGACGGGATCCCCCGGCTCCCGGGCAGCTGGAGGCCATGCTGTCCTTCCACTCTTTAACCCTTTGCACTGGGGAGGGGCCCGGCGCCAGCCGAGCCGGGCAGCGCTGGCGGGGGCGAGGACGGTGCCAGCCCGGCCGCGGCCCTTCCCAGATGGCGCGTCCCAGCCCGGGGCTCCGACCGACCGGCCGGCCGGCGGGGAACAGCCGCCCCTGGTGCAATATGCTTCTCGTCTCATCTTTGTCTGCTTTCGTTCCTTCTCTCGTCTCTCAGTGTGCTGAAAGGATCACCTCTTCCCCGCCCCCTTCTAACCTTTTCTTTTCAAATCCGCATCCGACTTGGGTTTTTTTTCTTTTTCCTGGCTTGATGTAGGGAAGACAGATTTTTCTTTGTTTTCTTAGCTTCTCCTCCTGATCATGTAGGAATTGTTTTTTGGTAAATGTTGTTTTATTATTATTGTTATTAATAAAAGGCAAAAGGAATTTCTGTTTGAGAGAAATTTTTAACTAGATTCTGTTCTATATGAATTGTGACTTGCACCTTTTGTTCAAAGTATTTTATTTCTTTTAATGACATTGTACTTGTGACTGGTTTTCTCTCTCGTGCCAGTGGCGACAGTGGTATTCTCCTTTATACAGTTCAGACGTGCATAGATCTCTTCTTTGTCCTTCTTTCCATCCTTTCCTTGACGGATAGAGCGTGACGCCCCGTCCCAGCCGGGGCTCGGGAGCACTTGGTGTCATCATTGCCTTTGGGACTTTACAAGCTCAAATTCTTCTTACTGACACTTTTCTGGAATATTTTTTAAAAAAAGGAAAAACCGACCCAGCCCTCCTGAATTTGCACAGAAGGAAGTGTGAAACCAGCACGGCAGAGGTGACTTTGCTATCCGTCCCCACGCCTCTTCCCGGCCCCCCCCTTCTCCCCTGCCCCGGGAAAAGAACGCTGACCGGCTCTGCCATCCCGAGAACCGCAGAGGAGAGAAACTCCGTGGCTGCCGAGCGGCATCGCCCAGGCCGGCGCTTCTGCCGGCGTCCCCGTGCCGGGCGGCTCGGCCGGGGCGCCGCCGTCCGCTTGCGTGTCCTGCCCCGGCGGCTGCGGGCTCGGGGGGACGCGGGGAGCCAGGCGGGGCTTGCCGGGCCTGAGCGGGAAACACTGAAAGCCTTTCGCTCTGTACCTTTGGTTTGTTTTCCTTTTGTTTACATGACACTGTATTTCTGGGAGAGTCGACGGCCACCCCACAGACAGCATCCGAAACAGCAGGGACTCGCTTAACCGTGCCATTTCGCAGTATCACACTTTTTTTATCATTGCTTTGTATTGTAGTAATCAATACGCGCAGTATATGTTGAATGTATATTAATATACTTTGCTATTATTTCTGTTTTTTGGAAATGTCAGAAGTATTTTTTTTCTTCCTCATTTATGTTGGACTAAAAAAGTTTCCGTAAATCTTTAGTCCATTTTTTGTGGGTCACTTGCAACTAGTCAATTAGTTGGACAGTGGGATCATGACAAATAAAACCATGATTATGATCTTCCCTGGTCTCCTGTTTGCCTTGTTGCTCAACGCCCGCCGCGGAGGTGGAACAGCCCGGGCGCTCGGGGTGGCCGGGGGCGAAAGCTCAAGGTGCGGCAGCGCGGCTGTGCTCGCTCCCAGCCCGCTCCCGAGCTGCCCTGTCCTCGGTCCGTCCCCGGAGCCGTCACCTCCTCTGCGGAGGCACGGTTTGACAGGGTTTCCCGAAGCCCCCGCGCAGCGGTAGGACCTCCAGTGCCGGAGCTGGGCTGAGTCTGACTCATCATGCGGAGGATGCGTGTGCCACCGCGGTGGGTTTTGCTCCTGTCAGCCCACGCCGGAGCCACTGCCGAGGGTTCCCCACCTCCTCCTTACCTGCTGCGAGGCTGGGATGGCTGCTGCTTCCTTCCCTGCCCCATTTCTCACCTGAGTGCCGAGGGGCTGCGGGAGCCTCTCTAAGAGCGCTGCAGAGCTCCCTACCTGCCTGGCTCTACCCCTCCAGGAGGACGCAGCTTTGAACCGCCTGTGTCAGCTGCATCCGTCCCTGTCCCCCCGTGGGCAGGGGAATGCGGTGGTACATGTCAAACCCATGTTGTCAAGCACGTCCTTCCAAAGCCGGGCTTTCCCAGGAGCGGGGGAGCTCCAGGAGGGAACACATGAGGCTGGAGGCTGGGGAGGAGAGGTGAGGGAAGGGAGCTGTGCCTCCAGCACACTGCAGCACCGATGCGGTACCCGGCCAGCCAGCCCGGGCGGGGGGCTGCAGGGAGCCGGTGCTGCGCTGAGGCAGGGAGCATTGCTCCTCCATTGCAGTGGGCAGCTTCCCCATGGCATTAACCAGCCCCTCCTGCTGCCTGCATGCTCCCCTGCAGTGCTGTCTGGGGGATGCGCCCCCTTTCTCCCCTGTCCCCTCTTGCCAGCCGGGCTCAGCCCAGCGTGCTCGGTTCCTGCGGGTCCCTGTGCTGGTGGCAGTGGGATGGGGCATCACCTGGGTCTGGCTGCAAGAGTGGCCAGGATGGTGTCTGCTCGGGTTGAGCCTCTGCTTTGCTGCCCGGGTCCCTGGGGAGGGCTGGCGTGAGCGGGCACAGGGACACAGCTCCCGGCACCTCTGCACTGGGGACGCGCTGGGAAGAAAGAGTGATGTGGGCAGTGTGGGTCTCACCTGCCCGAGGGAGGACGGGGCAGAGACCCGCAGTGGGGGCGAGCGGAGGGGTCTGGGTACGGCAGGCCAAATCCCTGCGGGTATAAACCTTGTCCCCAGGCTGCCAGCCAATCCCCGGGGGCTGCCGAGAGGCCCCGGCAAGGCCGCAGCGGTGAGCAGGAATCTGGGTCACCGGGAGCGTAAACAGGCTCCTTGGCTGGCGAGCCGCGTCCCGCCGGGAGCTCCTGTTTGCTCGCCGCCCCTGCCAAGCCGGCGCTCCTCGGCGCTGGCTCGCACAGGCGATCCTTGAACTCTACGCGCCACATCGCCGGGGAGCGATTTCTTGGGCTGCAGCGCTGGCTTATCTCCGGCGGGAACTGCCCCCTCCTGCATAAATAGCGGCGGTGGGGAAGCGGCCGGCTCAGACGGGACGACCGGCAGCACGGCAGCGGCAGGAGAGAGCTGGTAAGAGCCCGGGCTGCTCCAGGAGCTGCCGAGCCCCCGCGGCGCCGTGGGGACCAGAGTCCTGGGAGCTTCGCCCATGGCGCCTGCGGGGACCCCTCGCGCCGGGGTGGGGGGCTCAGTTCCCTCTGGGGCTGGCTTTGCCCAGGGCTCCCTGCAGCCAACTCTCTTGCTCTGCCCCCAGGTTCAGCGCGAAGATGAGAGCCGTGGTGGTGGCCCTCGCCCTGCTCTGCCTGACAGGTAGGTCCCCATGGGGCTGGGGTGGTGGCAGCTGCAAACCCCGGTGGGACAGAGCAGGATGGGGCAGCTGAGCCCGAGGCGAGCGCTGCTGGAAGTGTCCAAGCGGTTCGCCGGTCCCCTCCCGAGCCAGGCAGGTCCCCGGAGCAGCCATGGGCAGGGCGGCAGCGCTGGAGCCATCCCCGCCGCCGTCCTGCCGGGCAGTCTGTCCTGAGCGCGCCGGGCTCTCCCCACAGGCACCCAGGCCCGCTACTTCTGGCAGCATGATGAGCCCCAGGCACCCCTGGACCGCCTCAAGGACATGGTGGAAGTGTACCTGGAGACGGTGAAGGCCAGCGGCAAGGATGCCATCGCCCAGTTCGAGTCCTCCGCCGTGGGCAAACAGCTTGAGTAAGTGGGCAAGCGTGTGGCGAGGGGGCGGTGGGGGGTCCCCGGGCACCGTGCGTGACCTCCCTCCGCTCCCCGCAGCCTGAAACTGGCCGACAACCTGGACACGCTGGGCGCAGCCGCCGCCAAGCTGCGGGAGGACATGGCCCCCTACTACAAAGAGGTGCGGGAGATGTGGCTGAAGGACACGGAGGCCCTGCGCCAGGAGCTGACCAAGGACCTGGAGGAGGTGAAACAGAAGATCCGGCCCTTCCTGGACCAGTTCTCTGCCAAGTGGACGGAGGAGCTGGAGCAGTACCGCCAGCGCCTGGCTCCCGTGGCCCAGGAGCTGAAGGAGCTCACCAAGCAGAAGGTGGAGCTGATGCAGGAGAGGCTGACCCCGGTGGCTGAGGAGGCGCGGGACCGCCTGCGCGGGCATGTGGAGGAGCTGCGCAAGAACCTGGCGCCCTACAGCGACGAGCTGCGGCAGAAGCTGAGCCAGAAGCTGGAGGAGATCCGGGAGAAGGGCATCCCCCAGGCTGCCGAGTACCAGGCCAAGGTGGTGGAGCAGCTCAGCAACCTGCGCGAGAAGGTGACGCCCCTGGTGCAGGACTTCAAGGAGCGCCTCACCCCCTACGCCGAGAGCCTCAAGGCCCGCTTCATCACCCTCCTGGACGACCTCCAGAAGAGCGTGGCCTGAGCCGCCGGCCGGCACGGCCAGGGACTGACCCCGGCCCCGCTCCCGCAGCCGCCCCGGGGCTGCTCCCTGCCCTGCCCGGGGTGCTTCCCCCCGGGGGGGCTCTGGGGACGGGCGTCCTCCCTGGGGACCCTCCTCTTTCCCTCCCACCGCCTCCCCTCCCTGAACCGGCGTGGGTCTCAGCTTTGCCTTCCTTTTGTCAAATAAACATGACTTAAGTTATTGGAGCTCGCTCAGTCTTTGCAGTGGATGCTGGAGGGGGGCAGCCTGCATGCAGAGCTGGGGGAGAGGGCTGCTCCAGGCAGGGGGGTTGGGGGATGTGGGGGGGACAGGGAGCTGGCGGGGGGGTGCCCTGGGCTCTCCCTGCCGCTGCGCCCAGCTCTGCCCGGGCTGCAGCCCAGCTTGGCCCCGCACAGCTCTCCCAGCACACGGGGCTCTGCCGGGGCGGTGCAGCGCGGCCGGGGCTGGTCCTGCAGACGCTGGATCCCCCCCCAGTTTGTGGGAGCAACACCCAGCCCCGGCCACCCGGGGCACATGTGCGTGGGGCGGTGGCCCATGACCAGAGGTCCCAGCACCCCGGCATGGCCGTCTGCAGCCTCGGTGTGGGCGCCTGTCCCAGCCCTCCCTCGCCCCGCGGTGCCCACTCCTCATCGCCACCCCCCCAGTGACGCCGCACAGCCGTCTGCTTCAGCGCCGCTTTATTGCAAGAACCATGACAGTGGGTGGGGAGCCGGGGGGACCCCAGCCCGGCCGGCCCCCGGCCAGCCCCCGGCGGGGCTACGCGGCCGGCGTCCGCTTCCAGAGCTCCACCAGCTGCTCCTTCAGCCAGGCCAGCCGCTGCTTCGCCAGGTCGGCGTTGTCCGCCAGCCATCGCCTGCAAGGGGAGGGGGCTCAGCGCGGGGCACCGGCCGGGCTCCCCCGCGGGCGGCGGGGCGGCGGGGACGGGTGCCCGGGCTGGCGGGGGGGCGCGGGGGCACCTGGCCTGCTGAGCCGCCTCCGACTCCTGCACCATGCTGAAGGCGCTCTTGGCCATGGCCGTGGCTTTCTGGGCGTACTCCTGCACCTTCCTCACCAGGGTCTCCGGCTCCCCGGGCGAGTCAGCCCCTGCAAGCACAAGCCCCGTGGGAGCAGGGGGACGGGGCCACGGGGCTGTGACCCCCCCCCGTGCATGCACCCCACACCCTGAGCCCCGTCCCCCTCCTCCTGCACCAGCCCTCGCCCACCCCTTACTTGCTCCCGCTGCCAGTATGGCCGTGCAGACGAGCGCGAGCAGGAGCGACGCCTTCATGGCTGCGGAGAGAGCAGAGCACATGGCGCGGGGCGGCAGGGGGGAGCCCGCGCGCCCGCGGGGGTCCCGACCCCGACCCCGGCCCCTTCCCTCACCAGGGGCTTCCCCACTCACCTGCGCTGGGCTCTGCTCGGCGGGGGCAGCCCCGGGCTCCCACTTTATACCCTCCCCACCGCCGCCCGCGGGGGTGTTTGTGCAAAGGTCAGGGGCGGTGGGGCTGCCGGGGAGGGGGCCCGTCGGCAGAGACCATTCCCGCTGACAGGTTTGCTGTGGAGGGGCCTTCCTCCCGGCCGGGAGTTAGGAAATCCTGCGGGAACTGCAGCTGTGGGGGCTCTGCATGCGTGTGCATGCGTCTGCATGTGTGCACATGCATGTGCACGCTGGTGTGCATGCAGCCAGCCCGGTGCCCGCTGCAGGGCGCACCATGGTGAGGGCAGCCGTGGGGACAGGCCTGGGGCTGGCGTGGGCACACACACAGCACAAGGGTGACATCCAGCGGCACCGGCACCGGGCACGATGCCACCGAGCTGGCAATGCCACCCGGGAGGCGCAGGCAGGCCATGCATGCCCGGGTTCGGCCATGGGGCACCATGAGGGCTCTTTGGACCTTGGCATCACCAGCGCCTGGCTGATCCCTGCCCCTGCCTGTGGTGCCCTTCGCCCCCGCCGTGACACATCACCGCCCGTCTGCAGCCCGGAGTGGGTCTTCCGGGGCGTGGGTGGGCTGAGCCAGGGCTGCATCCCTGCGGCGTGTGCCCAGAGCCCGATGCCAATGGCCGGGGACACGCACGGGTCCCAGCTCCAGTCAAGGGCACACCAGCACTGCGTGGGTGCCACATGCCACAGCTGCGGGGTCCTGGCCGTTCCCTGCGGCAGGGCTTCCTCCAGGAGCCCACGCTCGGAGGCAGCGATGCTGTCCTGCACGTACACAGTCTCACGTGCCCCCATGCATCCATCACAGCATCCCCCTGAGCCCATGTCCTGCCACACCGTGCATCCCGGGTACCACGCAGCCGGCACCGGCGGGGCCATGGCTGCATGCCATGGAGGTGCGGAGCTGGGGGCTGCCCCTGTGGCGCGCTGTCCCCTCTGCCCCAGGGTCCCTGCCCCCAGGAGGGGCTCGGCCTCGGGGTGCCCGTGCGTACCCCCATCCCCTCTCTGCCCTGGCCCCTGGCACCCCGCCAGGAGCTGGCAGTGCTGCGGGTGATGTCAGGGCTGCGCACACGTCAGGCGCTTCCACGTCGCGACCTTGCTAAAGTCCAAGCCCGCGGCCTGTGTCACAGGCCTGCGTGGAAGCCACCGAGGGCGTTCAGGCTGCATAAATAGCAGCCGGGAGTCCCCAGCACAGCAGGTACCCACTCCCGGCAGCAGCGCAGGTGAGCAGCTGCGTGGAGGGGTGGCAGAGCTGGTGGCTGCATCACTGGCGGTGGGGGGAGGCAGCAGGGGGCTGAGGGCTGCCGGCCCCCGGGGCTCCCTTCATCTCCCCTCTGTGCTCCCGCAGGCATCCCCCAGCACTCAGGATGTCTCCGAAGGCGGCTGCCCTTGTCCTGGTGCTCCTCGCGGTCGCAGGTGAGGCAGCGTGCGGGTCTCCAGTGCTGGGAGGGTGGTGCTGCCCCGGGGCAGGGATGGGGACCTGATGTTCCCGGTGGGAGCTGCCGAGCGGGACTGTGCCGGCACTGATCCCGGCATCGGCTTGCAGGAGCACGGGCTGACGTGAACCCGGACGAGGTGGCCAGCGTGCTCTGGAAGTACTTCACCGAGCTGGGCAGCAATGCCAAGGAGACGGTGGACCAACTGCAGCAAGCAGAGATCACCAAGCAGCTCAAGTGAGCAGAGCCGCGGGCCGCGGCACCGGGGGGGACACGGTGGTGGTCGCGAGGTGCTGGGCAGGGGAGGGGGCTGCGGGCACGCTGGGGTGCTAACGTCCCCCCTCTCCCTAGCACCCTTCTGGAGAGCAACCTGAAGAGCGTCAACTCATATGCCGAGGACCTGCAGCGGCGGCTGGTGCCCTTCGCCACCGAGCTGCAGGCACGGCTGGCGCAGGACTCGCAGCGGCTGAAGGAGCAGATCCGGCGGGAGCTGGCGGAGCTGCAGGCCAAGCTGGCGCCCTACGCCGACGAGGTGCACCAGCAGATCGGCACCAACATCCGCCAGCTGCAAGCCAAGATGAGCCCCTACGCCGAGGAGCTGCGCTCCCAGGTGGACCGCGGGGCCGGGGAGCTGCGCCGGGCGCTGGAGCCCTACGCTGCCGAGCTGCGGGACCGGCTGCAGGACAACGCTGAGAGCGTGCAGGCCTCCCTCAGCCCCTACGCTGACCGGCTGCAGCAGCAGATCGATGGCGGGGTGGAGAGCCTGAAGGAGCGGCTGGCTCCCATGGCCGACGAGCTGAAGGCACAGGTTGAGCAGAGCGTGGAGGAGCTGCGCCGGGGGCTCAGCCCCTACGCCCAGGAGGTGCAGGATGGCCTCAACCGGCAGCTGGAGAGCCTGACGGCGCAGATGGAGCGGGCGGCGGAGGAGCTGCGCACCCGCCTGGCCGCCAGCTCGGAGGAGCTGCGTGCCCAGCTCAGCCCGCTGGCCCAGGAGCTGCGGCAGGCGGCCAGCGGCGATGCCGAGAGCCTGCAGCAGCGCCTGGCCCCCCTGGCCCAGCAGCTGGATGAGCGCGTGGGGCAGACGCTGGAGGCTTTCCGGCAGAAGGCAGCCCCCTTCGGAGAGACCTTCGGGCGGCAGCTGGTGGAGCGGCTGGAGGAGATGCGGGGGAAGCTGGACTCGGGCGCCGCCGGCGTAGAAGACCACCTGGAGCTGCTGGAGAAGGAGGTGCGGGAGAAGGTGGCCGCCTTCCTCAGCACCGCCCAGCCGGCGGCCAACTGAGACACTCCGAGTGCCATGGGAGGAGGCGCAGGGTGGCTGTCGGTCCCCCCACACCATGAGCGTTCACAGCCGCTGCCCGCAGCAGAAATAAACTGACCCCTTTTGATGCACGTGCTGGTCTGTGTCCCTCCTTCTCCACCACATCCCGCTGTCCTGCCCTGGGACGGGCAACCTGGGGCACCCGGTCCGGCTGCTCCAAGGGGAGAGCATCACCCCCAAACTCGGGTCCCAGGGCACCTGGGAGAGGGAACAGAGGTGGGGCCAGGTGGGTGGGGGTCTCCGTGACCAGCACAGGGCTGCAGGTGCTGCACGGGGGCTGGAGGCGGTTGCAGCCAAGTGAGCCCATCGGCCAGTGTGGGGTCAGGGCCCAGGACAGCACTGCACCGGGATGCTGCAGCACCTTGGCAGCACCCAGGCGGCTCCAGAGGGGCCAAACCCCTGGCAGATGGCCGAGCATCCCCACTGCAGCTGGGCCACCTGCTGCCACGGGGGACGGATCCCTGCAGGCTGCACTGGGTGGGTGATGGACACCTTGTTCCCCCACCCCACGGCCCTGCAGGGACCGTGCCCAGATGCAGTAGGGCTCAGACTGATGGGGAGAGAACCCTTGTCCCCAGAAGATTCCCAGCTCAGTGAGAAGAAATGGGGACTTTTGGCCACAGCAAGCGCCCCGAGCCACTCTGCTGGTGGGTGCCCCGTGAGGACTGCTCCCACGGCTGGAGCATTTTCCCACATGGGCTGCAGCAGCAGAAGGGCTGCTCGGGGCAACCCCCGCATCCCCACGGGCTGCGGAGCAGAGTGGACTTTGGGGCCAGAGGAGTGTTGGCAACTGCTCGGAGTTTCACCCCTGTGGTGCACCGGACTTTGCCCTCCGCCGCAGGGTGCCTGCACCCCAGCCCCGCACCCCGACCACGCAGCCCAGCCCTGCGGGGAGACGTCGGTCCCAGTGGGTCCCTGTTTGCTGGGTTGCTTCAGTGCAAACATTGCAGTGCTCTCCTGATTTAAAAGCCTGGTGTCAGCAGCTGGGACTTTGCACAGGGATGAGACCCGAGCTGAAAACATTGCTTTTTTTTTTCCCTCGGGGGAAAGGCAACTTGCAAAGGAAATACATCAAAACGTATCCCAGTGGGAAGCGGGGCTCGTCCTACCGCACCCACCCTGGCCCCATCCTGGAGGTCCGGGCTCCCTTTCCCCTGGTTTGGGCTGCGAGCCCCTGTGCCAGGAGCAGCCAGCCGGCGAGCTGCAGCTAGTGTTCCCCGTCCTGCTGCTCTGCACCCCCCGCCACCCTGGCAGCTCCCACCCACCGTTTGCTCTGCCACGCAAAGGTCAGCGGCGAGGGCAGGGTCAGCCTCATCCCGAGAAACCTGCAGAGCAAGCAGCGAGGGCTCCCTTATCGCTGGGAAAACAAGGGTTGATCCAGGGGGATGGTGGCTGGTCGCTGTTCGAGCAGCTCCGGCGTGAGCTCTCTGCCCGGGAGATGCTCGGGGAGAGGCAGGGCAGCGCAGCCTCGCAGCACCGAGGGGGTTAAGGCTGCCCGTGGCTGCAGCGAGGTCAGGCCAGCCGGGGCGGTGGGATGGGAGCAGTGTGGGGCAGGCGAAGGGACAGCAGGCGGTCAGATGACCGGCCCCCACGTCACCTCTCAGGAACGTCCGCAGACCTCCACGTTGTGTTTACACGGAGTGAGGTCCAAAAAGCCTACCCCTGCGGATGCGCCTTATCGCCTGAGCTCCTCTGCTTCCCGCTGGGCCTATATAAAGGCAGCCGCGGGCGGGCTCCCTGCAGCAGGGGCACAGGAGGCGACCAGGAGCCAGGCGGTTGAACTTTGGCCAGAGGAACCAGGTGGCATTTCACGTGCGTGTTGGTTGTGTTACTGGGGACCCCAGGAGGGAGGTCCTTGCAGAAAGGAGCGAGGGGGATGTGAAACACGGGGACCACCGACCCTCAGGTGCTCAGAGAGGAGACATGCGCTGCGGTGTGAGCTAACATGCCCCTTCTCTGTCTCTCTCTGCAGCACGGCAGCATGCTGGCCTGGCAGACCGTGCCACTGAAGGCTGCGCTTCTCCTCACCCTCCTGGCCACCTTACCCGGTGGGTGCTGAGCACAGCTCACTGGGGAATGGCTGGCAGCAGCGGGAGCAGGCAGAGCTGGGACATGGCCTCGGCTGGGGGGCAGAGCCGGGGGCGGGCAGTGCCACAGCTGCCCAACTAACCATTTGCCCTCCTCCCCACAGTGTTGCCGGCTGAGATGGCACAGAGCAGCTTCTGGGAGTACCTCAGCCAGCTGACAAGCGACAAGGACAGCCTGGAGCACAGCCAGAGCAGCAAGCTGGGCAGGGACATTGTGTGAGTACGCTGCTCTGGGGGCGCTCAGCCTGCAGCCCCCATGCAGGGTAGCCGCCTGCGGTGCCTCTGCAAGCTCCCCCAGACCCCACCAGCACACTGTCTTTCCCCAGAGACAGAAAAGGTCATGGGAATGGCCCTCGTGGCTGTCAACAGCTTTTATTCGGGGTGTGTTAGGGCATAGCTGAGATGCTGCGGTAAGTCAGGGGGTGCTCAGTAACTGCATCTGCTGTCTTGTGCAGAAACCTGAAGGAAAGTATCCAGGATGGGGTCAGCTACATGGGAAACTTCCTGGAGAAGCTGGCACCCCTCAACAGAGGCCTCCAGCCCCGGCTCTACCACGACTCGGACAGCCTGCGGAAACTCATCAGGAAAGAGCTGGAGAGCCTGAGGGTGAAACTGTCCCCGTACGTGGACGAAGTCCACCACAAGGTCGGCAAGCACCTGGACGATCTTCGCTACCGGCTGCAGCCGTTCACAGAGGAGCTCCTGGACCAGGTGTCCCTGAAAGCCCGGGAGCTCCGGCGGCATCTCATGCCCAGCCGGGAGGCGACGGCTCAGCTCCTGGAGGGTGCGGACGAGGTGCAGAGGTTCATGGCTCATTATGCCGACAAGATCGCCTTCCACACCGACCAGGTGAAGGACATTTTCCAGCCCTACGCTGACAGGCTGGTGACCGAGATCCACCGCAACGTGGAGGAGCTGCACAGAAACGTCGTCCCTCACACCCAGGCCAGCCCAGAGAAGCTCAACCAGTACATCCAGGAGCTCTCTGCAAAGCTGACCCAGAACGCCAGGGACCTCCACCAGAAGATCCAGAGGAACCTGGAGCAGCTCAAGATGAAGCTGAGCCTCTACCCCGGCAGCCTCCAACAGCCGCAGGCCCCTGCGGAGGAGCTGGCCCGGGAGGTGCAGCGGCGGGTGGAGGAGTTCCGGAGGGACACGTACCTCCAGATCCAGGACTTCACCCGGGCCCTCGACCAGGAGACGGAGGAGATGAGGCTGAAGCTCTCCTCCTCCCGCCCCTCCCACCCGGGGGACCCGCAGGACAGCCCGCCCGCCGTGGAGGACCTGCACGCCCGCCTCGACGCCCTCTGGAGAGACCTGGCCCACAGCCTGAGCGAGCGGGGCGGCGAGGACCGCTGAGGGCCCGGGGGG
>VUYV01000284.1:967201-1033577 GCA_008711295.1 Anarhynchus alexandrinus | reverse complement strand
CCCCCCGTGAGCCCCTTATCCCCGTCCCGCGGGGCCGGGCCACTCCCCAGGGTCCCCTCCGGGGCCGGGTTCCTCCCCCGGGCCGGAAGTCGCCCCATCCCCGTCCCCGACCCCGCCGGCGGGCCGGCTGGCCGCCGTCGGGCGGGTCCCTTCCTTGCCGGTGGGCTGACGGCAGGGCCCCTCTCCCCGCTCCCAGGATGCGGATCGTGGACGACGACGTCAGCTGGAATAGCATTGCTGCTGTCCAGGAGAAGGAGGAGGAGGAGGACGAAGGGGACATGCCTGTGGTGAGTAGAGAATTATGTAAAATGGGGTTTCACAAACTAAACCCATTCCTCTTACGGTCCGCCGCATGTCTCTCTTGGGGAAGCGCTTGCCAACCCCTTTCTCGCTGCCTCCGCTTTTGGTAGGTTCTGCAGCAGGGTTGGGTGAGTTTGCCTGGTCTGATTAGCTCCCTGCAGATAAAAGCACCCACCTCTTCGTGTGTTTACGTTTTCACAAGTGCTAAAAGCACGTGGTAGGGCCAGTGCGGGGGTTCTCACCGTTTCAAAACAGCCGCTTGAGACAAGGCAGAAGGCAAATGTGATGGGTAGCGCCTGCTGACCACTGCACGTGGCTTGTGGCACGGGCTGGAAACCTGGGCAGCAAAGAGAGAGGTGTTGAAGGTGACGGCTTTGGAAAGTTCTCTTGAGATCTGCCGGTAGGAAGGCAGCTAAATGATGCTTACATGTTAGTTGCCTGTCGGTGCAGTTATACTGAACTATCTATGTTAGAAGGTAGAAATCTCTTCTTTCTTTCTTTTTTTTTTAAGATGTGTGGTTTACACTGGTGTTTTATCTTCAGGTGGCAGAATTCATTGATGAGCGTCCAGATGAAGTGAAGCTCATGGAGGAATTCCGAACAAATGCTAAATGGAAACTTTTAGGAGGTGAGACCAGGCCTTTCCACCTTCTCTCCTGAATGTTTAACTGCTCTAAACAATGACATTGCAAGTTAAAAATAATACTAGCTAAAAAAAATTAAAATTCTTTAAATGCTGAAGAGATCATGAACTGTGGAGAGCCCTAACAATGGTGACTTTCTGATTGTTTTTCTTTAGACCAGAATGAAGACTCACAAAGTTCGGATATTTCAGTACCTGCCCAATCTAACATGAGGTACGGGGCTCCAACTAGAAATTCTTCTGTCGGATAACTCTTGTTTGCTGCTGTTGTCCGTCTTGTTCTGCAGTTTCTAAGTGGTTTGCTGTGAAATGTGAGAAGCAGCATACACAGGCATTCTTTTTCCACTGTTGAATAACCTCTGCCTGGGGGGTGGAACTGGCAGACAGCATGCTTTCTAGGTTTCTGCATGGTACCAGCATGCTCTCTAGGTTTCTGCATGGTACGCAAACAGCTGTCCCGCCGTCCTCTGACAGCGTCAGGGAAGTCTGAGTGATGACTTGCTATAAATCTGGAATGTGGTGAGGATGGTGGTATTACAACATGCCTCTTTTCTGAAAGCGTCTTGGGATGTTCCATAGTCGCACAGCGTGCAGGCTCTCTGAGAGAGCATGATGGGGTGTTTCCTCAGGAGAAGATGATTGTACAAGGGCACAAAATGGGTTTTGTAGTCTGAGTGTCGCAAGGGTCCCTGGAGACTTTAAAATTACAGCTTTCCTGTGATCCTGGTTGCCTCAGAGGCTTTCTGAGATCTGTTTTGGGAAGTCTGTGGCTTAGTGATGCAGGTCACTACATGGAAGTACAGAGTCAAGTATGAATTTGTGTTCAGAAAGTTGTTTCATCCTTGATTCCTACTTCTATCTTTATGGGTCCCACAGTCTGGAGACAGCAAACCAAACAAAAAATCTAACTCTTCTTTTCACCCTCTCCTCCCCTCCCAGGCGACAGCGACATGACTCCCCGGACAGCTCGCCACCAAGGAGACTGCGGCACGACTCCCCAGACAAATCACCTCCAAGGCACCACCGCCATGACTCCCCAGATCTGTCCCCTCCCAGGCAAGAGAGAAACAATTCCCTCAACCTCTTGCCTCCCAAGCGACAGCGCCACGACTCCCCAGACCTCTCCCCACCAAGAAGGAAGCGCCACGACTCCCCTGACCCTTCACCTCCCAGGCGACAGCGCCACGACTCCCCTGACCCGTCACCTCCAAGACGGAAGCGCCACGACTCCCCTGACCCGTCACCTCCAAGACGGAAGCGCCACGACTCCCCAGATCTCTCTCCCCCAAGACGGAAGCGCCACGACTCCCCAGATCTCTCTCCCCCAAGACGGAAGCGCCACGACTCCCCTGACCCGTCACCTCCAAGACGGAAGCGCCACGACTCCCCAGATCTCTCTCCCCCAAGACGGAAGCGCCACGACTCCCCAGATCTCTCTCCCCCAAGACGGAAGCGTCACGACTCCCCAGATCTCTCTCCCCCAAGACGGAAGCGTCACGACTCCCCTGACCTGTCACCTCCCAGGCGACAGCGCCACGACTCCCCAGATCTCTCTCCCCCAAGACGGAAGCGTCACGACTCCCCTGACCTGTCACCTCCCAGGCGACAGCGTCACGACTCCCCTGACCTCTCTCCAAAGAGAGTCAGTTCAGCAATGGGGAAAAAGGGCTGCAAAACGACAGACAAGTCACAGTCAGGGGGGGTCCAAGGAGACCAATCTCAGCTCAGGCATGGCGTCTCTGACAAGACCTCGTCACGCCAGAAGCGTCAATCTACTCCGGATCTATCCCCTCCACGGAAGAAGAGGTACGATTCCGACCCAGATTCGTCACCGCCTCGGAGAAAGAGGAATGGGTCACCTAGTCTGAAAAAGCAGAGCAGAACAAAAGGTGAGTGTGCATAAGTTTGTTCTGTCTGTGTTGTTCTTTGCTGGCTGCCTGCTCTGCAGTCGTGTTTGTGTGCTCCTGAGAGGTGAGTGGTGTGGAATTAGTAGTCTGCAGTCATAGGACAGTAATGGATAGGTTGCCGTTTCTGTTGGTAAGGCTAGTGCTTGTAATCCTGTTTTTCCATCAGCTGGATTAGAATTAACCTAAGAGTTAGCTGCCTAAGGCTGAAACTTGTCCGAAAGGAAAATGAAGTTTAAATGCAGTCTCCAGGCAGGAGACATTCAGGAGGAAAACAATTCACAGACTCTTGTCACGTACTTGTCTTTTCCCTACAGTTTGTCATCTCTTACGGTCTTGATTTTCCTAGGAGTTAACTTCATGCACCACCATGTTTATTCCTTTTGTGGACCTAATTCTGTCTAATTCTGTGATTTTTAGTGAGTATATGTCTTTACTGCAGGTGCTTCTCCAGCCACGAAAAAGCTTAGGCCGGTGGCCTCACCTCAGAGGTGCCTGAGGCATGACTCTGACTCTCCATCTCCACGGAGGGGTACCCGGAACGCCTCTGATGCAGACCGCAGGCTGGGCCGTGTACGCAGCGATTCCCCTAAGCGTGGTCCTCTCAAACAGAATCAGAGCAAATCTTCAGACTCTGATTTATCTCCTCCACGACGGACTCTGCCGGCTGGAAAGGATCAACATAGTTCGAGGAGTCTCCCTGACCTCTCACCTCCTCGCCACCGTGACGCTAAGGGATCTCCCAAGAAGGTAAACGTTTCATCTTTCTGTTTAAGCTGTAGATTACTTCCTCTTGATAGAAAACTGTAAAAGTCCAATGACTTATAAATTGTGGAGTAGAAATTTCATATACCTCATGTATGCAGCTGTGCCAGACTCTCTGCTTGCAATAATGAGACATGAGGTGGGCGTGAGAGAGGAGCTTTACCTCAGTGTGCTCTTTTTCTGGAGGTCTGGGGAAGTTGTTCCCGAGGATGCCCAGCAAAGTGGCTTTGTAACATGGCTGTCTCTGCTGACACGTCTCTCTTGGCTGCGGGCCGTCCCCTCGTTACGCCTCTGGATCATTGGACAGCTCTCGGCTAGCAGTAAATGTGATTTCTGTTTGCTTTGCAGGCAAACGTGATGTCATCTGGGGTCAAAGCTGGCTTGGTGTCAGCTGATGTGCTGCGGAGGGAACAGCAGGAGCTCAGGAGGCATGAGAGAAATAACAAGCACTTGGAAGGTAGGGGTGTAAAAACACTGCATGAGCACTAGCTCGCATTCTCGTCCTCTGCTTTCAGCTGGCTCTTGATGCTGCACTGGGCCCTGGTGTTAGGGTGCTGTTGGAGAGCATCCCTGTGGCGCAGCATCTAGGCATGCGAATGAATTCCTTGGGTAGGGTCACTGAGCCTTGGAAATAAAAGATTTATAAACAGTGATTTCAAAGCAATGCCAGTGAAATCATGGGGAGAGTGAGAGATTTTTTTTTTTCCCTCCATCTGCCCCAGCTGCAAGTCTGAAGGAGCAGACTGATATTCAAAGGGTCATGGTACGAGTGTGGCTGTGCGGGGCAGCAGCTGAAAGCAAGAGCTGTGATCCTGCCTGGTGTTGGATGATAAGCTCTTTCAGAGCTTCGAACAAGTAAAAGGAAGGAATGTTGAAATGAGTCATAGTCACTGAATTGTCTGGAGATGGCAAAATGTTCTAAAACAAGTGACTTGAGGCATCTGCCCCCTCCAGAGGAATCCCGACACTCGGAGACCGTCTTCCGTGACAAGTCAGGCCGCAAGAGGGACCTTGCGCAGGAGCGGCTGGAGCAGAGGCAGAAAGCCGAAGCGCAGTCCGAGAGAGACGAGCAATACGCCAAATGGGGAAAAGGGTAAGGTTCTCCAGAGGTCCCTAGCACCGTCTTTGGGCCTCACACTACAGCTTAGGACTCTCCACTGCCTGCTTTTTAGCCCAGTTTTGGTACTGCTTCCAGTGGTGGCGTTGGCGGTATGTCACTTCGTTGAGTTTGAGCCTGGGACCAGGAGAGCACGTGTTCCACGTGTCTTGGAGACCCGCTCAAGTATTCCCTCTGTTGCTGGATGTGCGTTGGGAATGCTGCGCACACAGTGGAAGTTCAGAACTGTGGCCGATCCTGCAAACTGAGCAAGTTGCAGTAAATGATTGCTTGGCGTGGGGGTGAAAGTTTCTGTGTTTGTTTTCAGGCTAGCGCAGGGGAGGCAACAGCAGCAGAATGTGGAAGATGCAATAAAAGAGATGCAGAAGCCGTTGGCCCGTTATATTGATGATCAGGATCTGGACCGAATGCTGAGAGAACAAGAGAGAGAAGGAGACCCCATGGCTGACTTCATCAAAAAAAGGAAGGCCAAAGAGAACAAAGAAAAGAAAGGTTTGGATGTTGAGTTACGCCAGCGTACGGTTTAAGGCCCTGGCAGTGTAGAAATGCAGCTGCTGTTCAATAGCTAGCCAAAGACTGCCAGAGCAGCTTAGTCCTAAAGGACTGCTTCTCTGGAGTTTGTGGAGTAGCGCAGCGCTATTTGCTATTATTGGCTTGTTACCAGTAACCGTTACTATTATTTGTTGGCTTGGAGAGCAGTATCCAGTGACTTAAAAATCAACCGATTCCAGTTTGTTTAAGTATATCTTTGGAAGTTTCTTCTGTGAGCGGTAGTTGGCTGTTAAGCAGCCTGTGCATTATGCCTGTATATACCTCTTAGGTTGATGACGATGTGACCGCGTGATTGTGCTGAAGTAGTAAACGGCTGTATTGCTCTTTCTGTTTCTAGAAAAACCTAAGTACAATGGACCAGCACCTCCACTCAACAGATTTAATATATGGCCTGGGCATCGCTGGGACGGTGTGGACAGGTATATGTTCCTGATACAATGGTGTGTTAGAATAATAGTAAAAATAAAGGGGCTTTTGCTTCAAAGAGTTCACAGCGTAAAGATTCCCAGTTATCCGATGGATGAGATTTGTCAGCAGTAGGTTGAGTGTGTTAAGTTATACACAGGTGATGAATACGTGCTTGTCCGGGCCTGAAGGGATCAAGGCTGGTGCTGTCAGCCAGGGTGTGGACAGCTTCAGAGATGCTAACTGTTGCTAACCACAGATTGAGGTGGAAACAGTGCCAGAGTAAAAGTAGTAGAAAACTTGTAATGCCTCTAAAAAGTTTTATTGCTTCAGAAAAGCTTCTGCACAGTGGCTCACGGTCTTCTCGGTATTACTTTGTAGGTCCAATGGATTTGAGCAGCAGCGCTTTGCCAGGATAGCCAACAAGAAGGCAGTTCAGGAGCTTGCGTACAAGTGGAGCGTTGAGGACATGTAGACAAGACAAAGAACCGTGCGATGCTGCAGAGGTTCGCCTACCATCACTGCCAGAGCTGTGAGGAATGGCTCGCTCTGCCTGGATCAAGCCCTCTCCTCGGCATTCAGCATCCCGGTGGACCATCTTCCGAGAGGCAAGGCTGAATTTAGAGGAGAGCTGCCGAAAGAGGATTTTCCTGTCAGCCAGAGAGGACGAGTGCAGAGAACTGCAGCAGTGCTGCTTGGAGCAGCGCAGTGGCTGAGCGTGGAGGAGAGGTGCGGTGGCCGCTGCCTGCGGGAGTACCTCAGCTCTCTGGTGCTCCCCCATAAGGTGCTGCAGACGGTGGTTTCTCGTCCGTTTATTTGTCTTCTAACAAACCATAGAAACTTTATGCTTCGTTGTTTTATGCCAAATGCTTTGTCCTCTGAGGGCGGGTCACGTCTTCAGGTGTCCTAAATCTCAGGTTTTCCTTCACAGTAAAAGTATGCTGAACACTTGGTCACTGGAGAGTTAACCTCATCCAGTAGGTCAGTCTCTTCCAGAAGTCAGTTGCAGTTTCCCTTGTGTTCGAGTTCTTCCAGAGAGCAACTATACCCTACAACTCCTTAGTACTGTGAGCTGACTAGCCTGTGGGCTGATGTCAGATCCTCCCTGTGTCCGTGCCAGTGCACCCAAAGGGCTTCTGTCAAGTTTGTGTAGTTACTGTGCCCTCTAGTTCACAGAGTCACCGGCTTGCAGTGAAGTTCGTAAAGCTCAGCTTCTCCTAGCCCTGGCTGAGCAGGGAGCTGCTGGCTGCCTCTCGCTCTGCCTCTCTCCTACAGGAGGCTGAGAGACCAGACTGCAATGCTGTGTTTGACAGCAGAATCTTCAGGAGCCCCCGTGACTCGTTGGGGCTCAGTTTCTTGTGGAAATAAACGCATGGAGGTCGTTCAGATGGCTTCCCCTGACCGGTATTTTGGAGTAGCTCCCAGTGGCGGATTGGTGCCCCCAGCCTTCTCTCTGCACGGTGGTGCTGCTGCCTTGGCGCTTCCCTCGCGCTGCTGCCTGGGGGCTCGCTTCAGCGCGAAGCGTAACCCCTCTCTGGTGATCAGATTTGCCGGGCTCGGAGCTGGCAGCCAGGCAGAGAGCTTCCCTTAATCCCTGCTTGCGAGAAAGCACTTGTGGAAATAAATACAGTTGTTCTCGTTGGCGTCCCAGGGAGCACGTATTACATGCAGCCAGCGGTTTCCATGGAGATGCCTTGCCTTCAGTAGTGGTCAGGGGCCAGTCGTCAGAATTGCTCTTTGCGGTGATTCTCAAGCACTAGGAGGGCTGTGGGCGAGAAATATAACGACAAAGTCTTCTCCGGAGTGGGAGAGTCTTGGGACTTCCTTCCCTGTTTTTTATTCGCTGTGTTACGTTTCCAGCAGTCCTGGAGTCTCTGTGTACACTTGTAAATAACAGCTTTCCTTTTTTACTTGATTTTGTGTGATGGTGTTTTTTCCAAGGCAGGGGCAAGGAGGAGAAATAATTGTCAGCCTGCCGGTAAAAGGACTGGATATAACGTCGGCCGTGGCCATCGCCGGCTGCGGCTGACTCTGCCAAACAAATTGAGCTTTGCTAACGCCTTTTTCGCAGTCTGTTGGTAACTATCCAGGCTACAAGTGGGAACTTACTGGACCCTAGCTGCGCTGGCAGTCCCGCCTGTATTTATGGGGTACTCAGTTAAGCTTCACCGCGTGCTCCGGGGACAGATACTCTTCTGTGGCTGCTTGCGAGTGCATAAACCGTGGACTGCTGCTCGCAGCCAGCGACTGAGGCTGGGAGAAGAATGGAGAACAGGCATCGTTTGTACATCTTGTGGGAGCCAGCTGTGGTTTTTTACTTTAATAGTCAAACCGAAGGAAACCCCCCTGAGCAGGTCTCATTCCTTTCGTGGGCGCAAAGGCAGTGTCGGGAGGGCGTTGCTCGCGTGGGCCCTGTTGCCGCCTGTCAGGCAGGAAGCTGGTTTGGAGTGCGAGGCAGTAGTGTGAGGCGGCGGTGAGAGTTCAGAGCCGCTTGCTGCAGCCTATTCAAAGCCCGCTCTTCGGTCGTGCGTGTTTTCCAGTTGTACTTTCCCCTTCTATCACCAAGGTCCTATTTTTTTTTTTTCCCGTAACTTGAGGCAGCTGCAGCCTTGAAGAGTGGAGTTACATTTGACACATACTCATTTTTGCTCTCACTTATCTGAGTGCTTCTGGAGATGTGGGGAAAAAAAAAAATGCTGGGAAATTACTGAATTCACCTTATCGTGGAGAGTTGTTGCCCTGGTTAGAGGCTTGTCCCTTCCTGTCCACCCTGCTCGGGCGAGAGTGTGCTTCTCTTGCAGAGCAACAGAAGACAGCAGCTGGCTGGCTTGCGTGATAGTCGGGAACATAAGCTGCTACTTAGGGAGGCAAAGCCATTTTAATGCTGGTACTAAGCACAACACTTTTTTTTTTAGTACCTGAAAACAGCGTAAGCTTCTACTCTTGCCTCTTACTCTGAAGGCTGCAGTTTTAAGATTTTAGATAGAGGTACGCATGTTTATTACTGCCAGAGGGACCTCGTATCAGTGTTCATCCCAATACTGAATTTCTGCAATACATCTATGATTTGTTTATTATCAGGTATTTTCTTGGTAAAACATACCTGTACAAAATAACAGTATGGGAGAGCTTAGATGATGCGATTCTAACATTTTAATATGCATCCTTCTACGTTATTGCCTTGGTGCACATCAGCAAATATCAGGATGGCTGATCTGAATGCAGCTGGACTAATAAAACATGGGATCTAAAATGGCACTTAAGCTTTGGAGGGGACAGGAGAGCTGCCCTCTGCTGATGGATCAAGCCCGTCTGCCAAGATGCCGGGAGCGGCGTTAGCCAGAGAGGGACCCGCAGATGTGTTGGTGCCTTGCCGAGAGCCTGCTGGTGCCACCACGCTTGAGGTGCCGCTGCCTGCTGCCCCTGGAACTCTGGCTGTTGCTGCTGGAGAGACCGGGCTCTCGCTGGGGTAGGTCTGTGCTGCACGGGGTGGCCTGCAAAGCACGGCCTTTGCGGGAGCACGCGCACTTTGGTGGTGGCAGTGCCAGCTGCCTGCCAGCCAGAGCCCCCAGTCCCGCCCTGGAGCTGGCAGTCTGGCAGCGGCGATGGCTCTCGGGAGGAAGAGAGGACAGTAGGAAGTGGCTCTAAGGGAACATTAAGATGGGACGGTAAAGAAGAACAAGTGCTCTTCCCCTGTAGCTCGCAGCGGCTCTGAAGGAGCAGCCAGCACGCACCATTTGTCAATGCAGAGCTGCGCTGCTTGCGTCTCCTGTGAACGACGCCGGGGCCTGGCTCGGGGGCTGTGTGCTTCGGGTGTGACTCCTGGGCTGCTGCTCTGCCAAGGCAGCGTGGGATGCGAAGGGGCAGAAAACGGGACGTGGCTGGCAGCGCGGCACTCGAAGCGCATCCGAGTTCGGCACGGCTGCTGGCCGGGGAGCCAGGGATGCCGGTTTGTCCCGGCGCCCTTGGTCTGCGTCCCGCATCGCCGCGGCTCTCCTGTCCCAGATGTGGCTGTGTCTGAGCAGCTCTGGCAGCAGAGCAATTGGAAAATGCTGTGGGATCCTCTGGGATGAGAGGGGTGATGGAGATAAAGCGACTGACACCGGGAAGCGGATCTCTTTATTAGTGTTTCTGGAAGGGCAGCAGCCCCGGTCTTGGCATCGAGCGGCAACTTTGATTAGCTTTAACCAAAAAAAATGAATATTAAAATCTTAATTTAATTTAAAACACTGTCATTCACAGTCATGGCAAACACCGAGCAGAGTAATTATTATGCAAATTAGGCAGATAGAAAAATGATTAATAATTGCGCAAATTAAAAATTATTGTAAACATCCTGTGACTAGTGATAAGTCCGGGAGGAGTGCGTGCGCAGGAGGCAGCGTTGCTCAGCGGGCTCCTGCATCCTGATTTTCTCATTAGTGGGATTTAATTAGCAAACGATGCGAAGGAGCCGAGCGCTGTCTGGGGGGAGGTCGAGGGTCGGCGCGGGCCGGTGCCTGCTTTCGGCCGGTGGGAGAGAGATGGCACCCGGCCGCCGCGGCTGCCAGCACCCACCTTGAACTTTGAGTCCAACTCCCGGCTTCAAACTCCATTAGTGCGCGGAGAAGCTGCGGTGGGAGCCGGTTCCTTCTTTTCGGAGGAGCCGTGGTGCTGGGGCGGCTGCGAGCCGGGGATGCTGCGGGGCTGCCGCAGGCTCCTGCCGCTGTCTGTCCCTGCCGGTGCCCGGCGCAGCCGGCCGCGCTGGCACCGCCGTCCCGGCGGGCAGGGCCAGGCTTCACCCCTGACCAGCCCCCAAACGGGCACTTGCTAATGACTGGCGGAGCTCGCTCCCTCCAACAATTAATGAGCTTATTTGTCTGGCATTTTGCTGCTAATTGCACAACATTATTTTTTCCCCCTGTTCGACTGTTTTACTTTTATACTTTTGACAGTGAGCACGATAATAATAATAATAGGCTTACACTGGCTAATAGGCTTATGTGGTGCATTATTCATGTCAAGGACAAGCAATTAAGCTTGGCCTCACACATAATAATTAGATTTTTGTTGATGAGCTGATCGGTAATGTGTTTAGTTAAGATTAAGAACTTAATTCCCGGTGTGTGACACCGCCTGCCCCCACGGCCCCTGCCCGCTGGCGGGAGGCTTTGCCCGTGGCGTGGCGCTGGCCGGAGAGGCGACCGTCAGAGGCGGGCGGCCAAGGGCTGCCGCTTCGGCCCTCGCCTGGGCCGCCCTGCCTCTGTCCTGGCGAGGGTGAACGTGCCTTCTCCCCGCTACCTGCTCCAGCAAAGCGGGTTCTGGCAAGTGACGGGTTATTGCGCCGGTTTCCTGCTGAGCTCTCCTATTATTTTTTAATTAAAAAGAGCCCGGGATTTTTCATTTCAATTTTTCTCTAACCGGCAGCAGCTCCAAGTCGCGGGTGCCCGGCAGAGCCCGATGGCCGCGCAGACTGTCCTGGGCTTGAGCGGGGCACGCCGGGGGGCAGTGCCGGGCCGGGGTCCCCCGGGGCGCAGGCGGCCCCGTTTCGCTTTGGGGGAGAAGCGCTTCACCCGGCGGCTCCATCCCGCAGCCGACAGCGGGACCGGGAAAGAAAATCCCCGAGACTGACAGGTTAGTGATTGTATATGCATATGTGCACTTTCCCTAATTATGGAATAATTAGGGACACGCAGAGATAAAAATTACTAATAATATTTACTCTAGACTATTTTTTTTAAATAACCTCTCTCTCTCTTGCTCATTCGCCGAGTCTTGGTGGAAATAACTTTGCAGATCCCAGTTAATGAATATTTGTAAATGCAAGAACATTCGGCGCCGGAATATCCAGAGGGCATCCTCTCTCTGCCTTGTAATTTTTTTCCACGAGATATTTAATATTTATGGTTCCACAGCCTCGTGAATAAAGAGCCACCCGCAAACCCCCAGGAGCTCAGGGGCTGGGGATATTTATGGCGCTTCCTCTTTTCCTTTTCAATTACAAAGACACCTCACATAATTAAGTGCTAATAACCTTGTTAATCTAAAATTGATACTCTTTCTCCTGGCCATCTCTTAATAGAATTAAAAACAGATTAATAATCAAGGGTAGGAGACATCGCACGCAATTAAGGAAGCGGGGGCCGTGCTCTGGCCCGTCGCCGTGCTCCCCGGGGAGGACGCGGGCGCCGGCGGGAGCAGGGCTGGCGCGGGCGATGCCGGGGTCGGGGCTCCCCCGGCGGGGAGATGCCTTTCCCCTGTGCTCTTTACACAGCTTAAATTTTTAAGACAAACAGCCGTGTAACACCATCTCCTAATGAAACTGTTTTATGTTAATTAATTATGTATCAAGGCTCATTTTCATGCGCAGCCCGGCTCCGCTTCCCCTCCGCCGAGCCTTTGATCTGTCAAAGGCTAAACGGGAGATAAATAATCAAATTAAAAAGCAGCCTGGATGGAAATAAACACATTTTAGATGTGTTATCTGGCGGTTAGAGCAAGGCACCGAGTAATGGGGCTCCTGGTCTGGGCGCCGCTCCGCTGCGCGCGCGGGGCGTGGGGAGTTCCCTGTGCCTCGGTTTCCCCGCGGTGCCCCACGCCCCACTGCCGCCCCCTGGGGACAGCGCCATGTCCCCGTACACGGAGAGGGGTCTCAGGGCAGCCCGGTGGCCCTGCCTCCCAGAGAATGGCCTCTCCTTTCCAGGAGAGGCTGTGGAGGACTTTATCGGCACAATACTGGTGAAAAATTAAAAGTTTGCAGCACTTCTTTCTTCCAGGCGCTGGAACGTCCCCCGGCAGCTCTGGGCTGCGACCGGTCCGTGCCCGGGGTAGTTGGGATGTCCGCGGTGGACACAGTTTCGGGATAATTTAACACAATCTCTAACAATTTGTTACGCCTAAGCGGAGGCAGATGTGCATCCATATTCATTTTGGAGGAACTTCAGAAATTATAACTTCATCAGCCGAGCCAGCCCGACGCCGCAGCGCTCCAGCCTGGGCTCCCGTTCAAGCGGAGAAGGTGAGGACGGCGACGAGGACTCGTCCTCCGCGGCTGCCTGGAGCCTGGTCGCCTCGGCGGCAGGGCTGAGGCTGTGGGGCCGGGGATCGCAGGGCTGCGGGGAGCGAGGCTGACCCTCGAGCGTCGCCTGCGGGGCACGAGAGCTGCCCCAGCTCCTGCCAGGGTCCGCTTCACCTCCTCCCGCTGCCTGCGTGCTTGTGCGTGCAGCCGCGCGCCTCAGGACCCCCACCTTGGCTCCCGGGCTGTCATCCCAGGCTGGCGCGAAGCCCACGGCCGCGTCCCCGCTGGCCTCGGCTGCTCGGAGGGCCGCCGGCAGCGGTGACGGAGCGCGGCGCACAGCGGGACCCTCTGCCTGCTTCGCCCCAGGGGCCGGGCTGGTGCAGCGCTGTAAATCAGGTGTTGCACTAACGGTAAACACCCCACAGCAGGGATTACAGATTATAATGTGGAGTGCTTTATAGCCGTAATAAAATTGTAGTGTTCCAGGCTGCGTGTAATTACCGGCTAATAGATTTCTTCTTAAAGGGCTTAATGCAGAGAGGGGCCCCGGTGGGCACCCACTGCCTCTGTGGTGCCAGCGCTTTGGGTGGTGGGTGCAGGGGCTCCCCCCCCGCTGCAGTCCCTGTCACAGCCCCGAGGGACCCCTTTCTGCTGAGGACATCGGCCGAGGGCTGCGGAGAGCCCCGGGGAGGGGCGCTGGCAGAAGGGACCCCTGCTACAGGGGGGGACTAGAGGCTCTTGGCTGCTTCTCACACCATGACCTTCCTCATCCTGTTCAGCGTAAGTAGAGCAGCGCTCTCGCCCCCGGCCGTGCTCCTGGCGTGCCTGTTGGGATGCCGGGGAGCGTTATGCCTGGAGGTTATTCAGTTACCAGATTAGGAGGGAGTTTATTATATTGCGTCGGCTCCTCTTTGGGGCGTCGTGATGGCCGTGGTGGTGTTTTCTCTCCAGGTGCGCTGGAGTGCGCCGCAGCCCCGGCTCCCCCGCGAGCAGAGCCCGCCAGCACCGTGCAGAGCGAGCAAGCGTGCCGGGACGGGACGTCGGCCAGACCCGGCTCTGCTCAAGTGCCGCGCCACGAGGTCCCCGGCCCAGAGAGGAGCCCATCCCGGGCAGCGCCCAGAGGACATGGCGACCCCGCATCCCTTCGTCAGCCGGTGCTGCTCCAGCGCTGCAGGTGAGCGTCCGTGACCTTCACCAGTGGCACGGGTGGGCAGCGCGGAGGGGGGAGCCAGCCACCAGCGTGGAAGCAGCGTGGCGTGGCTCCAGCCTGAGCTCCCGCAGCGCCCCGAGTCCTGCCTCTCACCAGGACGGTGGTGGTTGCATGGGCTGACGTGCCAGGGCGCCTTTGCAAAGCCAGCCCCGGTGACGGTGCCCAGCGGGACCGGGCAGGGCTCCCGCCGAAGCCGGCCAGCCCCAGGCAGCCTGGCTTTCCCTGCCGCCATCCCGCAAAGCTGCCGCCTCGCCCCGCTGCCGGGAGGCGAAGCCGAGCACGCAGCAATCAAAGGGAGCGCGCAGAGAGTGTCGTCCCCTCCAGTCTCGCCCCAGGCCCTGCCTTTGGGCTTCTGAAGGCTTTGCTCCAGCGGTGTCAGTTCTCATTAATCCGCACATCAAAGCCGGAGCTGCCAAACATCCTGGAGAGAGCGTGCCGGCTTCCTAAGCGGCGTGGCGGGCAGGGGAGGCAGAGGGGCAAGCTGCGCGGGGCGGCTCGGAGCTGGGCTGCTCGGGGCAGAGCATCTGCCGCACCGGCAGCGCCATCGGCAGCGCGGTGCCCTGGGGCGGGCGGGAGGGAGGGAAGGAGGGGGCTCCGGCCCCACGGCTCTCGCCGACGAAGCCCGCGGGGAGGCGGCCGGCAGAGCTGCCACGGGAAGGTGCGAGATGGCTCCTGGGCCAGGGAAGGTCCCTTTGCAGCCAGACCTCCGATGCACCCCACGTGCATGAGCGAGAAAAACAGATTTTTCAAGAAAACACAAAATAAGCAGAGAAGGTGCTCTTGCACGGCAGAGCGCTTCAGTTGCCCCACCGCGGTCGCCTCTGCTGCGCTGTCACTGCGAGACGGGGTTTCCCTGCTCTGCTCCGCCGTGGCTCAGCATCCCTCCAGCGAGCTAATCAGGTCAATGCAGTTTTAACATGGCATAGGGAATCTTTATATTTTTTGTCAGACTCATTCTTCTCTCCGGTTTCTCTGTAGGGGGCTGAATTATTTAATGCTGAATATCAAACAGAGATGTTTTCCCTTCGCCGGGCTGCTGACTGTGCACTTTCGGGCCGGAAAGATTGGCAGATGGCTGCTCTCTGAGGTGGGTGGAGCGGGAACCCATCGTGCCGAGCAAATTACCCGCTTACAGCCAGATTTACGGAACAACTCCGATCCCGCTTGCAGGCATCCAAACAAACCGGGCAGATGCGCTGGAGGGGCGAGCGCCCGGAGGCTGCCTGGTTTGTGCCGCTGGAGGAGCAGTTCCCACGGGTCTGGCGGGCGCGGTGGCCGCGGCGGTGCCCGTGGCGGCGGTGCCCATCGCCGTGGGCCGTAATTGGGTGACGGCGAACATATGTTGGCAGGGTGCAGGTCGCGTGCGGCGATTATCACACGCCAGGTGAATAAACACAAAGGGCTGGTTTGTGTATCGGGGTTTATCTTTTCCATTAATGGCTTTCTAAATTGGTGGCAGTGGAGCAAAAAAACCCAATTTGAACTCGGAGCATGCATGATTACTATTGTAATAACCTTGGCTAATAAGAATATGATGTGGTGTTAGGCTGGGAAAGAAAACACATTTCTCATTAGCTTTTTGATTAATTACTCCACATAATTTCCTAGGGGGACATGCTCGGGACTGATTGCCTTTGCTTTTGACGCGTGGAAGTGGTTTACCTTAACTTAATAATTTTCTTGGTGACATTTTAATGGCAGTCCTCAATTAATCTCCAGTCGGCTGGAGGCAGCGCTGCCTTGCCCGGGCGGAGGGCAGGCCCTCGCGCTCCCCTCGCTCTTCTGGGGGCTTCGGCAGCCCCCTCGGCACCCCCCCTTTGCCCACCCGTCTGCGGAGCCGGGGAGGGCAGGGCAAAGGCAGCTGCCATTGCCGGGGCGCGCGGCGCTCCATGGGCAGCGGTGCCGGCAGGGCTGCCCTGCCAACGCTGCCCGGCACGGGGCTGGAGCATCTCTGTGTCGCAGAGTGCCAGAGCCGCTGGTCCTCCCCTCCCCTCCCCTGCCCTTCCCCGGTGATGCTCGGCCGCCAAGTGTTTTAAATAGCTGGAGTGCGGCAGGCGCGCAGCGCTTCCTCGCCTGGCGAGCACTGCCAGGGATCCAGCTGTTAGAAGGCATATGTTTACATGGCTTGGAAGCGACCGATTTCCTTCCGTGTGTTATAATATAAATATTTTACAGGAGCTAAAATATTCAAAGATCGTTTGATGTTGCCACATGGAGCGGTATCAAATGAGGGTGGGAAGGAGGGGAAAGATGAGAGGGGAGCAAGCGGAGATTCATTTGTTTCCCTTGCTGAAAATTGAATTATGCTGCGTATTTCTGCATCATAAAATTACGCAGAACATTGATCTCTGCTTATTGTTTCAGGAGCAGGTGCTTGGCTCACACCGCTGCAGCAGGCACTGTCCCGCGTGGCTGCGGCTGGTGGTGCTGCTGCGCGTGGGTATGGTCCCGGTCCTGGTCCCGGTCCCAGTGGCACATCCTGCCCCCGGGACGTGCATCCCGCATCCCAGGTGCATCCATTTGCTGATGGAATCTCCACCTGAGCGGCACAAACAAACCCCACCACCACCCTCTGGCTGAGCCTGTGCTTTTAGACCAGAATTAAAACATTGGCAGGTCCATCCGCATTCCCCCTAAATAAAACGTCAGCGCCCTGCTAGCCTGACCTTTCTGGGGGTATTGTCTGAGCGCTGCTGCCTGCTGCTGGGAGCTGTTTGCCACGGACCTCTTCTGCCTCCGCTCTTGCCATGCTGCTGCCCAGGCCCTCCATCCCGCCGCTCACCCCTGCCTGCTCTGGGGGCTTGGAACAAATAAAAACAGGGCCTGGCACTTGCTAGAGGCTCTCTGGTGCGATGTCAGTAGCCATAGCGAGATGTTTTCCCAGCAAAAAGGCGAGGATGTGGAGAAGGACCTGGAAGTGGAAAGATCTCCCAGGGCTGATGCGCGCCGGCAGCCCCGCTGCGCTGCAGGCGGTGGGGAGCGGAGGGAAGGGAGGTCTCGGAGGAAGCAGATGTTGTTTTAGGAGCAATGCTGAGGGGTGCAGCGCTGGGGAGCAGCAGCAGCTCCTGGTTGCGTGGTCTCGTGGCGGAGCCGACCTTCCCCATCGCAGCCGGCCCCTTCCCAGGGCTTTTCCCGGGGCTGCGGCGGCAATGCTCAGCCCGTGCTGGTGCTGCAGGGCCGCTGCCTGCTCTGCCTGCGCCACGGCTGGGCTGGAGGGGCCGAAGCGGGTGGGTGGCAGGTCCCCAGGAGCCCCAGGCAGGGGAGCGGGCGGCAGCCTCTGCCGTGCCTGCTTGCATCCCCCTTGACAGCTCCATGCGAGCGGGATTTGCCCCGCCAGCCGGACGGAGAGGCGTGAAGCCCCCTTGTGCCGCCCGGCAGCGGAGGCGGCTGACGTGATCGGCCGAGCGTGCAGGGAGGATGGACACGATTACTGCCCAAATCCTGCTCCTTCTCATGCTCCGTGGCGGCGGCCGCCTCCTGCCGTGCAAACACAACCGTGCGAGCGGCGGTCAGTCCGGGGGACACGGAGGAGCCAGAAAGGAGCTGCCAAAGGAGAACGAGTGGCAAAATTTCCCTGCAGAACCGGTGTGGGCTCTGCGTGGCGGGGAGGGCACGGCCGGGCAGCACCCCTCACCCCTTGGCACGCCGAGCACCGACGGCACCAGGAGGATAAGTGCAGCCAATATTTATGTTTCCATCCAAATGCATGGATCAAAGCCGACACTTTAATCTATTCAACAACATCTCAAGGATTAAAAAGTTGCAGGCAAATCACAGTCCTAAATTGGTAATATATTTTTGCTTGTCAGTTGACAAATCACTTTACAAACCCCTTCTGCAGCTTCCTGCAGTCCCCGGGTTTGCGGGGTCGGGCTGCGCCAGCTCTCAGCCCCCCTCTCGGCCTCTCGGCGCCCTGTGCCGCGCTCCTCCTCGGAGCTCCGTTGCGCTCGCTTGGTGCGGAGCAGGGTTAGGCAGCAGGCTGTCGGCGCCCTTGGGTATTTATATTTTCTCCCGGGGTCAAACAAGTGTTTCTTTCCATCTCTTGCATTTCATTCCTCTGCGCGGCGATGGCGTGGCCAGGGGCACGGCTGTCCCCGGCGCACCGTGGTGGTCCCGGTGTGCTGTCCCCTCGGAGCAGCAGCAGCCGTGCACGCTGGCTTGCTGACACCGTAACAGGGGTCACGGTGCGACCGGGGACCCTCCGCTGGCAAAGCGGCACTGAGGGAGGGGGCACTGCGGGTTGGGGACTTGCTGGAGTGCCCGATGGGTGACAGCCCTTCTCCCCCCACTGGGGACAGAGCCGCCGCTTTCCCCCGCGCCCGCTTGGTGCCACTCCGCCTGGCAATGACTTTTATTTACCGGCATGTTTATCTTTCAAACAAAGTAATTGCTAATTAATTGGCGAGGAGCTTTATTTCTAATCCCTCAGCTGACGGGAGGGAAATCTGGCCATTTTTGTGGGCGCGCGTGCGTCTGTGGCGAGCGCGTCGTGGCTGCACCATCTGGCTGCCCGCGAACGGGGAGCAGGTGCCCGGTGTGGGGAGCAGGGAGCTGCCGAAGGACGGAGCCCTGTCCTCCCGCCTGTGTCTGCCGAAGCCGCAGCCCATCCGAGCAGCCGCCGGCGGGGGCCGCGGGGTTTGCAGCAAAGAGCGGCTTTGAGGGCGCGGGCGGCCGGGGTGGGCATCGCAGGGGGGTGACGGCGGCTCGGCAGGAGCTCTTGTTCCCTCCCTCGCCGGAGGGAACGCCGCTTTGCTCTGCCGTGGTGTTTCAGCTGGATTTAGGGCTTGGTACGGTAAAGCCGCCGTTATCTCGGGCGGCCTCTTTGGATGAACACGGCGGCTTGCTGCTAAAGCCGCTGCCCGCTCGGCAGCCCTGCCGCTGCGCAGACGCCGCTCTGCGCGGCCGCGCTCCCACCGCTTTGTCCTTCCACGGGCTCCGGCGCGGGGCGAAGGCAGCGCCCACCCTGCGCCGGCTGCAGCCGAAACGCAGCGGAGCAGGTCCCAGGCAGGCACGGCTCGGAGCAGACGGTCCGGCGGGGAGGCGGCACTCAATGCCAAGGCATCTTTCCACGTTGGCTTCTTTTTATTGTGATTCTTTTTCTCTTCTCTCTCTCTTCTGGCCAGTGCCAGGCGAGTTGATGAATTATCCCAATATATATTCTGTCTGGAAAGAAAACACATATCATATATATCTTTGACAAGTTATTATTCTTCCTTATCAGAATATGTGTGCATCCAGCCACGCCATAACTCACCCTTTGCGTCGCTCGTGTAACCAGACAGGAGGAGCGCGGCGGCTTCTTACCACTGCTGCGTCGCGGCCCGGCCCGGCCCGGCCGGGGTGCCGTGGGGCTGGGGTGCCGGGCAGCGGCCGGGGAGGGGGGCTGCCTGCCTCCACTGCCTGCCAGCTGCGGGGGGGGGGGTCTGGGAGGAGGCGAGAGCATCACGTCGAGCTAATTCGGCGCCTGCCTCACCTCCAGCTGATTGTTGCAAATTAAATTTCACGCCAATGAGCTGGAGGAGTCGGCGTGCGGCGCGGCGAAGGGGGGAAGAGGGCCGGGTGGCGGAGGCAATCTGCAGCGAGCGATTGCCAGCGCAGCCTCCCCGCCCCGGCTCGCCGGGCACATATGGTGCCTGGCCATGGCTGCGTGCTTCCCGGGCACCCCGAGCCAAGCACCGTTCCTGCGCCGGTCCTCAGCATCTCTGCAGCAGGGCACGGGTGCTGCTGGGCACCCCTCTGCCCTGCACCCCTGTCCTCCCCCACGCCGGGGGATGCGCTGTGGGGTCGGATGAAAATCGGTGCACAGATGAGTGAGCAAACACTTCTCTGTTTTTTTCTCCCTGCAATGACAGCCCCGGACTCTGAAATGAAGCCCAGCAGGGGACCGGCTCTGCCTGGGCTTCAGGAGCGAGGAGAGACGTGCGCTGCGGCACGGCGCCGGCCCCAGGGATGCTCGGGGCGCGGGGTGGGCTCCCCCGAAGGCGGGGGGCGCAGGGGTCCCTGCCACGCCGCGGCCGTGCTGGGCTGTGCCCGCGTGTGTGCGGGGCTGCGAGCAGCGGGAGCGCTCCCCGTCTCCGCCGTAGCGCCTTTAATGTTTAACTTATTAAGATAATAGCTGTTCCATCTCCGTCGGTTTGAAACACGATCTAATAGGAATCTTATAACAAAAGTTGCTAAGCAGCTAGGACATGATTTACTAATAGACTCTGAATGTGCTGTAACTGAGATGGAAATTAATTTAGTGATTAGGAGATTAATATATGGAGTAGAGCATATCATCGCCTTTAAAGGCCAGGAGGAACCTGGGATGAGGAACTCGGGGGGTGCCTTCATGGAAGGTGTCGAAGCTGCTCAGTCTCGACGCCTCCATCCAGACTTTGGGGCGAGGCTGCAGGAGAGGGAGCGCTGCCTAATTCTCTATTAAATACTGTCTCCTTCCCAATGCATTTGTTAGCGTTGTTTTGTTTTCGCAGACACCTGAGCCTGGTATTTGGGGAGAAAAGTCCCGATCCACCCTCCCTGCCTCCAGCCTGCCTGAACCCGGGCCAGAGGCAGCGCTGGGACTGCGTGCGGGGAGGGAAGCGCGCGGGGCTCGCAGCCTGCCCCTTTTTATTTTTGTTGATTCTTTTTAGCAGCAGCTGTGCATCCATATTTATTGAGGGGAAGAGAAGAAGCACCGTCGGTAATCCCAGGAAAGCGGAACATCTTGTAATTATCCGGGTAGCTCGGCTGGCGCGGGCGCGCGCCGGCTCCCGAGAGCGCGGGCTGACCAGGAGCGCTGCTCTGATTTCCCAGCTCTGGGTCATCGGGGAGGGCGAACAGGAGAGATCGGATGTTAAACATGCTCTGAACATTGCAGGGAGAAAAGGAGCTGACGGACAATTGTCTCTCCTGCTGAAAGGAGCCGGGCGGGGAGCCGAGAGCCTCCTGCTCGGCGGCTCCGTGGCTGGGATGGGGTGAGAGCTGCCCGCGTCCCGCGGTGCCCGGGCGAGCGGTCCCCGCTCTCCCCACTCCCCTTCACCAGGCGGGACAGCGGAGCAGGGGAAATGAAGCGATGTGCACCCCAAAGCCTTCCTGGGAAGGCGCAGGGGAGCAGAGGGCCTCGTGCCGCCCGTGTGAGCGGCAGCAGCAGGCAGCAGCAGGCAGCAGCACTTGCCACTGCCATGGAAACTGGCGTGGGGATGGCGGGCCGGAGCGCGGTCCCTCTGCCGCGCCGTGGGAACGATGCCCTGTGCCCTGCCGTGGGACCCGCCGCCGGCGTGACCTCCCTCCCCGCAACGGCGGTGGGACAAAAAGCTGGGGTGGGAGACAGAGAGCGAAAGGAACAGTATTAAAACCCCAGACCCGGCAGCGCTGGGAGCAGCGGGGAAGAGCAGGCGAGGCAGGCACGAGGAGGGAGACGCAAATGGCTGCTTTCTGGCGGCAGGGCTGTTTGCCAGCCGGCGACGATGCTCGCAGGCGCCGGCGTGCCCCGGCGCGAGGCGTCCCAAGCACCGGGGAGCGTGTGGGCACGCTGTGAAGGCACCAGGTCCCCCTGCTCCCCGGGTGCCCCGGGGCGAGGGGACGGGACCCAAGGCACCGCCTGAGCCGGCGGCTCCTCTCCGCCTTCAGCTGGCGAGGGAGGCGGTGTTTCCAGGCGGCAAAACGTGATCTCCTGAAGATGCCGATAAGATTTCTGACAGAGGGCAGGAGTGCGAGACGAAGAGGAGCGTGTGCATGCGTTTCTTCTCCCTTCTGTTTTTTTCTCCCCTGGCCATCTCCGGCGCAGCCTTGCAAGAAGAAAAGCTTGTGGGCATCTGTGCTTCGCCTCTGCCTTCCCCAGGGGGCCATCAATATGCAGCGCCCGTTACCTGGGTAAAGGCCCTTCGCTGCCTCTGTACCGTCAAGGTTACGGCGGGAGCTCTTTCGGCAGCGGAGGGTCCTTGAGCGGAGCAGGCGGCAGCAGGGAGGCTCGGGCAGGATGTGCTGCCCTGCAGGAGGAGGAGGAGGATGGCTTCCTTTTTGGCTAGGGTTGATTCTGGTGGCGTTATGGAGTGCAGCTGGGCTCCAGGAGCCGCTCCCAAATCCGGGGTGCAATTTTTCCCAGCAGGAAATCCACCGTCCTGCCCTCACGGGGCGGGAGGCGGTGTGAGCGAAGGCAGGCGCACAGCCCTGCCGCTGCTGGAGCCGGAGCCGGAGCCGCCGTACATCCCTGCTCCCTGCCTGCTCCTGGCGCCGGGATGAAGGCAAATATTTGGAGAATGGCAGAGCCCAAACTGCACAGCGTTTCAGCCGGAGTCAGCAGCCTCTCGGAGGCTGGGATTAATTTGAAGGAATTTACTGGTGGAGTTTGTGGCAGATAAAACAGTTTGCTTATTTCACACTTGTATGGCCACCTGCTACGAACTGTTTGTTCAGTTTCAAATTCTTTAATTAAAATCAACATAAAACAGATTGAAAACATCCCAAGAAGGGGATGCTTGATTTGCTGGAGGATATTGCAGAAGACGAGCCAAAGCGCTTAAAGAGACGCTTTACCACGGGGAAGGGCCCGCGGGCGGGCGCTCGGCGCTGCAGGTTGACGCGTGCCCTGGCCGCCAGCCCGGCGCCGAGGGCAGGGTGCCCCGGGGCACCTCGGCTCGCCGCCCTTCGCCGCCGAGGCGGTGTTTCTGGGCGCCTTCCGCTCTTTGTTTGGATGCCCGTCCCGGTGCAGCCAGCCCGGCACGGCCGCGGCGCCCGGCGCTGCCCGGCGCAGGTGGGTGCAGGCGCGGTGCAGCGTCTCAGCCCTTTGCGGAGCTGATTAGAGGCCTCCTCCAACAAACATCAAAGCTTCAATTAACAGGGGCCGCTTGCAACCCTCTTGCAGAGCCCAGATAAGAATAGAAATTTCCCTTGGAAAATGGATTTGTGTTTAGCTGCGTGTGCCGGGCGGTAAATGACCTGCTCTGTACGGTGGCGGAGAGGGGCTGGGGACAATTAGGGTGCTCATTGGGAACTGGTTATCTGAAGGAAACAGGCGCGCTGCTATTTAGCTGTCTAATATCCCAGTGGGAGGGAAAGCAGAATTAAAAAGCGTCTCTTTTCAGAGCCATTTCAATCTGAAGGAGGATTCTTCCTTTATGCGGTGGCTTTTCACTTGAAGGGCCTTCTTCCTCTCCCCAGTCCCTCACTTGCGTGCGGCCGCCTGCGACCGAGAAGGACGGAGAGGGGCAGGAGGGCTGGCGGGGTGAGCGGGGCTGGCCGGGTCCCCGCGCCGACGCGGAGCCCCGCCACCGGGCAGCAGCATCCCCGCCGAGAATGCGGGGATGCTCGGAGAGAGCCAACCTGCCTCTCCGCGTGTTCATCGCGGCGCCGGCGTCTCCCACGCCGACGCAGGCGAAACAATAACAGCCGCGCGGTGCAGAAAGTTAATATGTAGCCAGACGAGCGGTTTAATAACTGGAAAGGTTAAAAAAAAACCCCTCTCAGGCTGCGCGCGGGCTCCTGCCAGCTCGCGCTCCTGCGAGCCTGGGAGACCCAGAGTACCATGACTGTATTGATTCAATTATTCTCTACAATGTAATACTCTGCATTTGTGTGATAGCAACAAACAGAGTTGAAAGACATACAAAAATAAATGATCTGAAAGTTAATATGGCTGAATGAGCAGCTCTGAATAAGAGGAGAGCGCGCTTTGGTTTTACATTGTAAAATCAATAGCGTGCAGAACAATGTCCTAACTTCCTCCAGGGACCCGGAGAGGACCCGCCTGAATCGATCACTATGCAAATTAATTGAATTCATGAAACCCACATCGCTGGGTAATTGATGCTTCTTATAATTACCTCCGAGTTATGAGCTTTTAGGGGATTTCATTGATTCCTGCTCAGAGAGAGGGCGAGGGCAGGTTCCTGGAAGCGCCGACTCGGCGCGGGAGGCGATGGCCGTGGCACGGGGGGCTCCCCGGGACCCTGCGGTGTGACGGCCGCCGCCAGCCCCCGATGGCGTTTTCCGAGCCCTGACGCTGCCTTGCACGAGGCGGGGAAGGTGGCTCGGGGCTCAGCGGAGGCGCAGGGCTGCTCCCCGGGAGGAGGGAGCGCTGCGGGCTGGCAGGAGGGTGAGGGTCGGCGGGGACGCAGCCAGCGCCGGCGCTGAGCGAAGGGGTGCCCGGCCCCCGCGCCTGGCACCAGCCCCTCGGGAAAGCACCGTCCCCCGTCCCTGGGGAGCAGCGGGACGCGGGGTGACGGGGGGTGTGTGTGCGTGTGCCGTGGGTGCACGTGGCAGCGCTGGCCGTGCCAGGCGGTGCTGCGCCCGGCTGACAAACCGTGTAAGCGGACAGGTTTCATCAAAAGGGATAATAGGCTTACATAGCACATTATTTAAGAAAAAGGGACAGGCAATTGAGCTCTGCAGACTAATTAGATTAAGTTGATGAGCTCATCAGTAATGTGTGTAATTAAGATCAAGAGCTAATTGTGGGCTGTTTGATGCCCGCCATTAACCGAGTTGTCCCTTGCAGAGCGTGGCGTGGTGGGGTTGGTGGGGGAGCGGTGGGGCTCCCTGTGCTCCCTGCGCTCCCGCTCCCTCCAGAGCTGAGGAGGGGACGTGTGGCTGTCCCCAGACGCGCTCCTGGACGCCGGGCGGGAGGTGAAAAAGTAAAGGTGAAAGTAAGAAAAGAAAAAGTCAGCCCAAGTTGCGAGGGAACCGCAGACGTTGCTTGCTCTGGAGAAATGGCGTGCGACGGCGGTTAGGATTCATCAAAACAGATATAGCGCTTAACAAGACAGACAATTCTGGCTGTGTCGTGGTGGCTGGAGCGCCGGGGCAGCCTCTTTAAAGCTTTTGTCCTTGCTCCCTCGTATTTCATATCTGATCTTTTTTCTTTTCTCCTGCATCAACGTCTCGTCTCCGCTTCGCTCCCTTTATTCTCCCACGTCACTTCTTTCTTCTTCCGCTATCTCATCTGCCGAACCCTCCCGCTCCCTCGCCACTAAAAGGGTTCTCTGCAGAACCGCTGCATGCTCCTCCAGACCCTGCGTGGGCTGCGCTCCGGGGCCCTCTGGCCGGCTCCCCCTTGTCGAGGGGCGGCTCTGGGAAGGGGTGACAGCCCTCCTGGCCGAGCCCGCCGCCGCGCTGCCCATTCCCGGTGCTCCGGGCACCGCGCTCCCTCCGCTTCGGGCTCCTCGTCTCTGTCTCCAAGGTTACACAAACTGCTTCCCTCTCCTCTCCTGAGCTCCCGTCAGGATTTCCCGGCACAGTACGCCGTCTGGGCTTTGTTCTTCATTGCCTTTCCCATTCTCCCACGCAGAGGGCTGGCCGCTGCATCCTCCCTTTGGAGAGCATCCCTTGCACCCGGCTAAAGGGGAGGCGGGACTTTGCATCGGCCTCTCCCCCGACAAACCCCCCGGTAACTCACGGCTGAGCAGCCGGGATGAGCCTGGGGCATCCCAGCCGGGCTGGCGGTGCTCGGGGAGACCCCGGGCTGCTCCCCCCGCGGTGGCGTGTGTTCCGTGGGGAGCGGGGCTCTCCCGACGGGCTGCCTGCGGGGAAGCGAAGTGAGGAGCTACCTGGGGGTACCCCGCGGGGGAACCGAAGGGGACCCCCGCGCCCAGAGCCGAGGTGGCTCCCCTGAGCCCTGCTGTGCTCCTGCCCGTCCCCCTCGCCGCTGCGGTGCTTCCCTGGGCTCCAAAGGGGCTCCGGGACCTGCCAGACCTCCCCGCCGCGTACCCCTCGGGGGTGAGGGTTTACGGACATCACCTGCAAACAATGACGGGGAGATTTAACGCTCTAATCCTTTCCGTGGGGCCTTTCAGTTGTTACAGCCTGAAAAGTGGTTGGGGGGGAGGAAAGATGCAAAACAAACCCCCAAACCTTTCCCAGATGTATGAGAAGCCTGAAATAACTTTGGCTTCTCTCTCTGCAATAACTGGAGGGGAACATGAGCAGATGTTTATAGGTCACACTCTGCATTTTTTTCCCCCCTTTTCTTTCTGATGAAGAGTTTATTTTTCTCTGGTTTATTTTGCTAATTGAGAGCTGCATTGCCATTTCCCCTTTCCCTGCCAGGTGAGAGCGGCGGCTTCCCGCGGGGAGCAGCACCGGCCACGCAAACCCTCGCTTGTGCCGGGGCGCCGGCAGCCCCTCCCGTGCCGGAGGGGTCCCGCGTGGGGGCCGGACCCGGGGGTGCTCCCGGGGCGGGGGGCAGCGCTGCGGGACGGGGTACGCGCAGGAGCAGCACGGCCCCGGCAGGCGGGAGCTGGGGCCGCACAGGGGTGCGAAGCCCCAGCGGGGACCCCCTGGCGAAGGGGGGGCTGCGTGGGGCTGCCACGGGTGGGAGAGCCCCGGGCTGTCCCCGCGGCGGCGTGGACGGGAGATGGCAGTGCTGCACCGACGCAGGGCCCCGCGTCCCCAGCCGCTCGCCAGCTCTGGTGGCAGGCTCACAGGTGGCTGCAATTATTAATTGTCTCTAATAAGGAGCCCCGGGCTCAGTCCCGAGCACGGTCCGAGCGCCTTTGGGCGTCGCAGCATCCTGCCCAGACCCCCCCAGCCGCGAAGAGCCGGCTCCCGGCTCCGCTCCCGGGGGTGACACCGGCTCTGTCCCTCGGTGCCGCTGGCATAGGAGAGGGGCAGGAACGCTGGTCCTCAGGGGGCACGTCCACGAAGGAAAGGGCTTTGAACAGGAGAGATTTCTCTCTCTCTCTCTCGGCTTTTCTTTTTTTAAAAGCTCTTTTGAAGGGGGGAGTTTGGAGTAGAGTTTAGACAGATCTGATTCCCCTATCTCAGACAAACACTCGCCTTTCCCTGACTGCAAATCAACAGGACATGTTCCGGGGAAAGATCATCTCGAAAGAAATGGATTTTCCCCCTACTGCTTTGCCATTTTTGCTTGTATTTCTGCAAGCTGGAGTGACGGGTTGTGAACTTTAAGGAGCGATTTCTATTCTTCTCTCTCGCCTGACATGTGGGCAGAGGGACGGCGAGCTTCAATAACAAGACAGTACCGAACCACCCTGGGGGAGGACGCTGGGGCTGAGGCGGCATCCTTCTGCCTCCGAGGGCACCTTCTCCTCCCAGGCTGCGGCAGGACGCTGTGTTCGGGGCGAGAGGCGGCCGCGGGGAAAGGGCAGGGCAGGGGGGGCTGCTCGCGCCCCTCGGCCTCCCCGGGCGCCCGGCTCGGGGGCTCTGCGCGGGGGGGCACTGCAGCTGCGGAGCAGGGCTCGGCTGCTAATTGCAGACAGCAATAAACACAAAGCAATCCGAGTAATATACCGGCAGCGTTTAATTAATACCAAATGACTCTGGAGCTTGTATAGATTTCTACATTAGATCCACATTAACATGAGATAGTCTGATCACGAGTAACATTAAGGCAACAAATGCTTAAGGATTAGCAGGGGTGGGTGGCTCTGCGTCCCACACCAGCTGTCCCATCGCTAGGGACGGGGACATCCCCGTAGGCGTGTCAGGACAGCACCCGCCATGTCCTGCCCTGCCCGAGTGGTGCCCCGGTGGGCTCCTGGCTCTTTCCCCCACGGGCCGTCCCGGTGTGGTTCACGGGCCCGGGGCTTTTCCGGCAGGTCCTGCCCGGTTGGGCCGGCCACGATTCCTAACAGAAAGCCGGAGAAAGGGAGAGGAAGTTTCCGAGCTCCACCCAAACTCGGCGTCCTCCACGTAAGTGAAGCGCCTCCCCCCAGCCCCGCAGTCTTTTGAGTTTTGTATTAAACACTCGTTATACCTTTGGTGTGACAAATGATTGAAAAGTGTAATTTGAAAGCTAAGCTCCCAATCACACTCTTCCCTATTGTTTATTTGCCAGCGCCGAACGGGTTGGCTGCCAAGGAAAGTAATCAGAAGGTAATAGCCTGATATGGGATGAATCCCCAGAGCTGCCAGCAAGCTGGAAAACTACAATCTCGGTGCCTCCTGCAGTATTCATGCGCTGAAAATAATTGTGTAAAACAGCGTAGCTGGGATCAAACTTGGGCTGACATTTTGCGTTGTAAGGCTCGCGTTCGGCGTGGTCTGATGTGGTTATTAGTAACTTGCTCGGGGCAAGACAGCCAAAAGTGTCTCAGGGAGGGATGTTGCGATTCATTTGCCCATGTAGATGAGACAGCATCTTCCCAAAGCAAAGTGCGTATCTTTATCGCCGTCCCCTCCCTCCCTGCCTTGCCTCTCGCTTCCCCCTCTTGCTGCGATCCTTGCGAAGCACTGATTTTATTGAGTGTGGCAAGTGGCAGTTCATTAAAAAGTGGGAGCAGATGGGGAAGGGATTGTAGAAGAAGATTAATGATGCGCACCGACAACTAAATCGGCCCAGGTTTTGGAGTAAACACAATCACGCCGGCTTCCTGGGAGCGGGTAATCCTCCTCTGTCAGCTCCGGTCTAGTTAGGCGGCCGCGCGGGGCCGGGGAGAGCTAACGAGAAGGGATGCCGTGGCTGCTACCTCCGCTGCGGAGCCTGACGGCAGGCGGGACGTGGCCGCTCTTGACGGGGGACCTCGGCTCCGGTGGCGGTGCTGGCAGGGGGCTGCGGGGAGGGCTGGGAGCGGGCGCCGTCCTCGGCGGCGGCAGGGCTGATGCCGGGTGCCCGAGGCCGTGGCGGCCGCTGCCCTGCGCGGGGAACAGCCGTGCAAACAGAGCGGTGATCTCACTGGGACTTGCAGACTCAGTCGGCTCCGTCTCCTCGCCGGGGCGGGCTTTCTCCATCCCTTTCTGCCAGCTCCGCTCAGCCTGGCTCGCCCCCGCTGCTCCCAGCAGCGCGCTGAGCTATGCACATTATCGCTGGCAGTGCCGGCGCCGGGCTGTGCCAGCCAGCTGGCAATGGCGCGGGTGACGGATGCCCAGGGCGAGACGGAGCCCNGAGCTCGCGGGCGCTGCCGCCCTGCCTGCCTCCCGCGGGATGCGCGGCGGTCCCGGCCGGCGCAGCCACGCCGCTTGCTCGGGAAAACAGAGATGTCAGGCCTGCCACGGAGGAGCCGGGCTGCTCATTAAGCACGCTAAATTTCTGTCAGCAGCTGCTTTTCCCCGCCATGACAAAGTTCACCTTTCCCTACCTGCTTCGCTTGTCCCGGCCTTGCGTCTCCTTTCATTTTCTGACAGCGCTGACCTATCCGCCAGGCTCTGCCGCGCGCTAATAGAAAGGCCATACACCAGCGAGCATCTCTGCCGCTGGATTTAAATACAGGGTACATTTGTCTTTCAGCAGGACGGCTGGTTCCTGCCAGCCTCCCCTCAGGAGGACAAGCCTTTCATTATTGATGTGACTGTAATTTTGCTGCAATTTACAGAAAAGTGCCCGACACCTTGTTTAAGCGCCGGCGGGGAGGGCAGCGGCACGGGGCTCCTTTGCGCGGCGGCGGGGGAGCTCCCCGGGGGATGCCGCCCTTCGGGGGGCTGCAGAGTGGGAGCCGGGTGGGACGACGTGGACCCCGCGGATCCATCCAGGCTGACGGCCCCGCTGACGGGACACGATGGCTCGGCCGAGGCTGTCACCGCTGCTGTCCCCTCCTTGCCCACCGCCACCCAGCATGGGGGGATGCTACCGGGGAGGGCCGCTGCCCAGCCGAGCCACCGCCAAGGGCATAAATAATTTAATAAAGGGATGTTTGAAATTATATCGTCCTAAATAATATAATAAACCCTAATTTACTCACATTTATCTCCCGGAGTTTTTTCTGAAAGCAGTAATCTTGCATCTTCTACAGTGATGGATTAGCAGGAAGGAAACTCCGCTGGGGAATAAAAACCCACATCGTGTACTTTTTGACATGTTATTATTCAGTTTTATCTCGGGTTGCTCATTCCTGGGCCATTACTCATGTTCAGAGGGATTTTTCTCCCCCCCTCCCTTATTTATTTATTTTTATCGTGACCAGAAGCAAAGATGCTAACAAATCATCCCACCTCTCCCTCCTCCGTTGGGAGGGGTAGTGGGCACAGGGGCCGGCGTGGCATGCCTGTGGGGGTCTCCCGTCGGCACCCCACACACCGGGGCGCTCTGCAGAGACCGGGGAGGATGCCGACGTACCGGGTGCCGCTCTCCCCGGCAGCGCTCCGGCCCTGGCTGAGCCCCGCTCCTCGTCTGCGGGCAGGGAGGGACGCGACTTAATTAGCCCGTGAGTTTCTAACCGATCCGATCGATGGAACAGATTACAGCGGTGAGGTCTTGTTGTTTTCAAGGTGCTTAATAAAATAAAATACAAGGGGAGCCGCTGCCCAGGGTGAGCGGGATGGCTTCGGCGATGCTTTGGGCAGCAGCGGGCACGCCGGCACCGCGTGCCGTGAGCGGTGGCACGGGCAGCTCTCCTCTCCTTTGCTGCGCAGGGCGGCTGCGATCATTAACGCTGAGGACATGGGAGTCCGCCGTTGGTAGCTTTAATTATTGCTAAAACTCCGTCTTTATTGCTTATTAGCAGTTATGCATGGCGGAACCCAGGATGCAGTGCCCCGTAGTGTTCCCCTCGGAGGGAAGGATTTTTGGCTGCCTTGCTTAAAGTCGCAACGAGGTTATTAAATAACTGCAAATTACACCAGTAACGCCCGGGATGGTGGCTCGCTTATTTATTACCACTGCTTCGTTTACTCCCAAGCTTGAAAGAAAGTGTGGAAATCCAGGCGGCAGCCGGGGCCCAGCGCTGGCACGGCAGAGCTGCCGCGGCGCGGGGTCGCCACCGGGACCCTCAGCATCGGGAGCGGAGCACGTCGGACCAGCCCTTCCCAGCGGCATCTCCCAGTGAAACCAGTGCCCGCCGGCGGTGGCCAGCAGCCCTCGGCTGCCCCCGGCCCTGCTCTCCCCTCTGCCGGTGCTCCCGCCCCATCTGGCAAAGCGCAGAGAGGCGGAAAGCGCTTCCTCTGTCTACAAAATATAGAGCAGCTTTGTGTTTATTTGTTTACTATAAGTAAGCCTGTTGCATTTATATATATATATATATATACATACATACACACACGCTGCACGGGGGGTGGGCTGGGAAGTGCGCAGCTCCTCGGTGGGGAGAGAGCAGAGCACGAAACACTGGAAGGCATCCAAAATCCACGAGTGACAGTAAAAACAAGCCCCCCCGGCTGCTGGTAGGAGGCAGGACGGCTTTCAGTCCTCCTCCGGCGCCGCCAGCCGGGCAGCTCTGCGGCCCCACCGCTGCGGGCGCCCACCCCGCGGGCTCTGCCCCCTCCTCCTGCCCCCCGCCAAAGCATCAGCTGAGTGGAAAAAACCCAAGCACCCTATAAGCCGGAGTTGGTGAGGCTCAGAGTGGGGCTCTGCTCCGTCGGGGGGGACGCTGCCGAGCCCCGAGCCCGGCGTCCTGTGCAGCCCGGGTCCGGCGGCCCTGGCATGTGCCAGGCAGCAGCTCCCTGTTTGACTATCCCTCTCCAAATTTGCTCAGCTCAAGCCGGAATCCGCAGTCAGCAAACAATTTTCTGTTTGTCCTCGGCGCTAATGAAGAGGCAGCGAACGCTGCCCATTAATAACTCCGAAGACGACGGTGTTTGCAGAGGGCCTGTGTACAGCACGTGGTGCTCTCCGGGCAGCGCCCCACCACACAGCGAGTTCCCAAAGAGCGCGGGATCGCCGGTGCCGCCAGCATCTGTTTTCTTGCAGCGGGAACTGCTCTGCGCCAGGCAGGCGAGGACGGGAGGCCGCCACGCGTGCTGCGGGGTCTGTCCCCGGGGACGGGACAGCTCGGGGGAATCCCGCTTCCCGCTTCATCCCGGCACCGAGGAGGGCTTCTCCCGCGCCGGGTCGCACCGCTGCCTCCTGCCGTACCCCGCTGCCGCCCCAGACCTCCGGCCAGGCTGACTTCCCCGACGCCCGCACTGCCCCCTGAGCCAGCAGCGCCTCCCGGCCGCCCGCCCTTGCGGGGAGCGCAAAGAAAGCGTGTTTATTTGCAAATAGGGATGTTATTGAGCCAAATGAGTGAGATTACTAGGGGCTCCTGGAATTGTCAGCGCAGGCTGTTTAATTAGAGCTCAGCCGTAACACTCATCATTACCCCGTCGCTCGGCTCTGATCTCGGGCTCCGTACCCCCAGGCTTCCCCGCCACAAGGAGCGCGGCGAAGGCGGCTCTCTCCCCAGCTCCCTCATCAAATACCTGCTCAAGACTCTCAAGGTTAGCGCGATGGGGGTCAGCCGCGTTCAAACGTTGATTACAGAGTCGGCAGGAGCTGCTAAGATTTCTAATTAAGATTAAAGAACGCACACAGCTTATAAATGCTTCTTAGGAATGTATAATTTGATTAGCTTGTTTTCTCCTGTCCCTTTTGCTCCCAAGTTGGCTCAGGCGGCCCCTTCCCGGGGGTCCCGGCCGCAGCCGCCCCTCGCCCCTGGCCAGCCCGGGGGACGCAGACCGGAGGCTCCCGCGTTGCTGCGTCCCCCGCAGCACCCCGGGCAGAAGCCGCCCTGCCAAACCTCCCGATGGTTTTTTTGGCGCGGCAGGCAGGACAGGCAGGCGCCCATGGCCGGGAGCCGTGCCGCCGTGGAGAAGGAGGCAGCACAATGGGCACGGCGCTCGAGAGGGAGCTTGGTTACTTCACCCGGAGGGCCACCAGCGGGTACCGGTGTCCCCCGCCCACCACCAGTCTCGGTACCAGTCCCAGCCCGTCCGCTGGCTCAAGGCAAGCCCGGAGCTGGGGAAGAGCTCTCCACCCTACGTACCTGAGCGGGGGGACAGCTGTGCATCAATATTTATTCAAAACTCCCAGGAAACCTGGATGAAGTGTAATTATCTCAGCTCAATCAACCCGGATTAGCATAACATCAAGTCACCCATCAGACGGGGGGTTTGATTTCTGGGATCAAAGCCGCGCGCTGTAGCCACTGATTAAGCGGGTGCAGGGGAGGCGGGAGAAGAAAGCCGCGGCCCCGGCTGCTTCCCTGTTCCCATTGTTGCCGAGTTAACTTTTTCCTCCCAAACTTCCCAGGGGCATCGCGGGAAGCGGCTCCCCCAGCCCACGGAGCTGCACAGGATCGCTCCCCGCGCAGCATCTAACCCCCAGCGCCACTCCCCTTAATTAAGAACTAAATATAGATCTTAATTAAGGCACTGATGAATTTAATTTAGAGTGGCATTACTGCCTTAACTTCCAGAGCTCGATGCCTTGTTTGTATAACGTATAATATAAGCTAAATGAGTGCTTACTTGTTACCACCATAAATAATTCCCTCACAAATCCCTTCAGATACGTCTCAGACACTAATCCATCTCCTCCTACAGAATATTCATGGGCTCCAAGCCTCTTTCTTCCTACCTCACAGATTTTAACATGAAGCAGCTTGTGAGCTTCCCCCCTCTGCAATGAGCGCCCGCCGGGGAAGGGAAGGGCGAGAGGCAGCAGCGCGGGGTGGGAGGACGTGCAATTTGGGTTCAGCGCCAAGGTTATCGTCTCAGCCCCGACGTCCCCCACGAGGAGCCCGGGCTGAGGACGCCTTGCAGCTCCGGGATGCTTCTGGGGCAGCACGTCCCGGTGGCAGGGCTGCGGCGAGCCCTGGTCCAGCCGCCTCGGCCTCGCTTGGCTGGGACATGCGGCTTGAGAACATCCGCGGTGATGGATCTCCTCCCTCCAAGCCGGGAAAAAGGAGGAGCAAAAAGCCAATTAAGAGAGCAAAGCGGGAAACACTCGGCTGGCGTTCTCCAACCCACCGGAGCCCTCCTGGCCCTTCTCCCCGGGGCAGCCACGGGTTAAGCTGGCTGCGGACCCCTTCGCCCACCCACCCTCTTCTTCCCTACTTGTGTCCCCCACCAGCAGCCCAGTCCCGCCAGCTCCCTGCTGCTGCCCTGCGGCTCCTGCCCTTCCCGCCGCCGCAGCTCCATCCATCACCCCGAGCAGGCGGCCCTTTTTGTAAAAAAGCCATTTTGTCCAGAGCTAACAGAGTCAGGCCTCATTGTTCCCGGGATTGCCCAGCAATTGCCGGGGGCGGGCGCCGGCACGGGCAGCCGGTGCTGCAGCCGCTCCGACCCCGGTGGGCACCGGATCCCCGTCCGGCCACAGCCCCGGGCATGGTGTGGGCAGAGGAGCATGGCTGGGGGATGCGGGTGGTCCGGGGAGTGCGGGAGCACAGGGAGGGATTGGCGGGGCGGTGGGGGCACCGCACGGATACCTGGATTAGAGCCGGTGGGAGCTCGGCTGTCAGATTCAGCGGGAGGGCGGATAGTCGGGAATCAGCTCCTGCCTTTGATTAAATAGCATCCAGCAATCAATTTCCTCTGCGGAGCAAGAACAGGAGAGCAGCGTTGGCAAGAGAAATAAAAAGAGCCTACATTTGCTCTGCACTCAGCCACGAGCCGCAGTTGCGTCTTGCTTGCTCAAAGGATTGCTGTTAAAGCTCCACCACTTTTATTCCTTAAACATATAGCAAAATAATCAATGGATTTTTTGATATAGCCTAAGCCCTGTGAACCTTTTCACGGGAAGCAACGGTGAGTGGATAGAGCTGGCATTAAGGTCTAAAAAGCAACATGCACAGGAAAAGCCACGGCTAAAATTCCCGGCGATGGGGGACCGAATGGGCAGCTCGGTGCCTTTCCGAGGGCAACGCCTTGTGCTCAACCGCTGCCGCCGAGAGCTGCGTGGCCGCAGCACCCTGCCACACCACTTCTCACTCGCTGGCTACAGCCCAAACTCTACATGGGGGAGTTAAAACTCAGCATCTCCACCCTTTCCCTGGGGCTGGTGAGCGGGACAGGCGGGCTGAGCCTCCCTGAGCAGCGCTGGCCGCCGCGGGGGTCGCTGCCTGCCCTGCACGCCGGCTGCAACGCGTCCTCACAGAGAAAGCAAGGAAACGCTGCGGTGCGTCCCCAGCCTGGGATGGTGCACACGGGACCGCTTCCCAGCCATCCTCTCCTCGAGGCTCCCAGCTCCGAGCGGGCTCCGTCGGAGCCGGCAGACGGATACCTTTGTTTCCCAGCTCCCGTGCCCATCGTTTTCTCACGCCTCTAACACCACGGGTCACAAGGCTTCACAATGAATTTAGCCACCGCTCCGCCTTTTATTAGTATAAGTGCCTTAAAAACGTATCAGAGATTCCACTAATTTACTCATTACCGAAAGGAAATTAGCCATTTGAGATCCCGCCTAATAAAATTAGCCCAGTGACAAGCGCTTTGTTGCCGTGTTGATGAGATGGCCACGCTGCCGGCACCCGAAGGCAGCCCCCGCCCTGGGGGACGACCCCAGTGGGACGCAAGCGCGGCCCCTTGGGCGGCCGGACGAGGCGATGCTCAGGTGCGCGGTGTGCGCTCGCCGTCGCAGGGCTCCGCACGGGCACCACGTGTGTGCCGGCCGCTTCCCCCGGCAGATGAAAGGCAGCCAGGCAGAGCTGGAGGCAGGGCAAAAGCCGGAGCCGTGCCATCACCCTGCTCATCACCGTGGCTGCGCCCGCCGGGCTGGCGGCCTTGCCCTATTCACCCTGGCAGGGATGCGACCTGCGGCGGCGGCGATAAAAGCCGTTTAACCCCGTGCTCAGGGCAGAGGGATGTCCTTCCCTGGCAGGGCGAGGACACATTCCTCCCCAGCCCTCAGCAGGGCCCGCGAGATGCTCTGCCTGCTCTGCTCCGTTTTCCTGCTCCCCACTGTCCCGGTACAAGTCATTTGCTCAGATAACAGATGACGTGTTTATCCCAAGGGATACAAGCCTGAATATTAGGATGTCAAAACCGGCTGCATTTGCAATACGTTACTGTCAAATGGAAAATAAAAAGGGAGTTGCAGTTATTTAATTTGGTGGCGGTGCAGGAGAGCGTGAGCGGGGGGAGGCTGCGGCTGCTGGCCGGGCAGCGGCGGGGACGGGGTGCAGGCGCCCGCTCCCCGGCCGGGGGGGGACGGGGCGGAGGTACCGCTGCCGGCAGAGATGCCGCATGGCCGCGCTGCTTCTCTTCCCCCCTCACGCTCCTGCTCGAGCCCGGGAGAAGCGGCCTCGTCTGCGGGCAGGTCGCGCGGGGCACGTGGCAGCTCATTCATCTGTGCCAGGAAAATTTGTACTTTAAAAAAATTGTCGGGGAAAAAAAAGGCTTTTTGAAGACAAACATCCTAGCTCCTTAGGGAAGGCTNAAGCTGTGTAGCACCGGTACCGCAGCAGTACCTGCTGGAAATCGAAGGCAGAGAGAGGGTCCCGTCAAAGGAACGAGGAGAAGGCTCCAAGCCAGGCAGGAATCTCCTTCCCTGCGGCCAGAGATGGAGGCAGCCCCTGCAGGAGCACTGACCCGGCGCGGGGCACGCAGCGGCTCCGTCCCAGGCACGGGGCGGCGGGGGCCGGGGGCAGCGGCGCTGCGTACCCGCCGAGGAGCCGCCTCTGCCTCCTGTGCCGGGTACGCGGCCCTCACGAAGCCATCCTTGCACGGCTGCGGGTGTCTGCGGTGCAAAAAGCCATTTGTGCAAGTGCCCGTTGGAGTTACGCCTCACAGAGCAGTGCTGCCGCGGTGGGGCTGGGGGCTCCGGGGGACGGGAGGCTGACGGAGCTTAGCGAGTGCACGTAGGGCCTGTAATCAATAAATCAATCCGCGCCCACGAGGCTCTTCGGGCTCGTAGGACCCACGTGAGGAGGGCTCGTGCGAAGGAGCGGGAGCGGGCTGGTGTCTGCTTTGCTTCTCAATGTCTGATTTCCCCGCTGCGCCCAGAGCAGAGGGGAGCGCTGCTGCAGGGGAGCCCCCGGCCGAAGGGGGGCTGCGATGCCTTTCCCTGCGCACCCCAAGGGCTCGTTTTGGTGGTCCTTCTTGCCCAGCAAAACCACCCTCGGCAATATGCTGCGGGTCAGGTCCGAGGGGGCTGCTGCCCCACGGAGCCGCAAGAGCGCAGGCATGGCCGGGTACCGGGAGAGTGGCCCTGTCCATCCCACATCTCGACCCGGGAGCGCAGTTCAGCACGTGCTTAATGGCGCTGCCCGTGTTTTGCCCCCCCCCGAGACCGCCCTGCCACCACGGGCAAGCGCTGCCAGCCTCGGGTGACCTTCACGCCGGGTGGCGGTGAGGTGGGGGCTGCTCAGCCTCCTTTGGCTGGGGGCGGGATGAGTGACAGCCTGCCGGTGGCGGGGACCGGAGCCTCCCTGCTGATGCTGAGATAATGCACTGGGTAATAGTTTTCGACATATTTCATTGAAATATAACAAAATATTTGCATAGCATTATTAGATAAATGGGAGCTGACTGGAGGCAGAGCTCGTTTGGAAATACGATGTGAAAATTCATTTAAAATGAAAGAATATGGAAGCTTAAGTTTATGGTAATAGATTGATCGCAGAGAGTAGCTAATGACTCCCAACAAATATATCTCAGCCGCCGTATCCTTTTTCCCTGCTCGGCTGCTGCCCTGTGCGTGCTCGTGCGTGCGCCGGCTCCCGTACGGAGGCCGGGGATGCCTCCCCGCCTGCTGCTGCCCGCGTCGGCAAAGCCCCGACTGCCAGCTCCGACCCGGCCCGGGGACGCCGGGAGCGCACCACGCACGGGGACCGGGCGCGATGGAGCGGGAGGAGGAGGGAAAGGGCTGCGTGACTGCGGGATAAATGCTTGGGTTTAATTTCCATCTCCCGATGCTAAAGCAGATTGAAATGAAGCGACTGAAAAAGCTGCAGATGAGAGGTGGGGAAATTAATAATGTCATAGTAATAATAGTAATGAGTGGCTGTGCATGTGCTAATTAGTTTGGAGCCCTCTCTCCAACTTTGGCGCGCCTGTGCGTGCGGGTTTCATCAGCTCGCCTGTGAGCGGCGAGGCGGGAGAAGCTCGCAGGTGAGAGCCAGCTCCACTGCCCACCTGAGCCGGTTTCTGCTCATTAGCGCCCAGGGCTGCTGCGGGGATAATTGGGCAAATCAAGAGCCTTCAAATAGAGGTGGCCCCCTCCCAGCTTAGGGCTGCAGGACCCGGGCCGGGTGGGACTAGCTGGTGCGGCTGCTGGCGATGGGAGGAGATGCTCTCCGGCCGTGGAAAGCCCAGGCAAGTTGCGTCCCGGCATGCGGGGGTGTTGTGGAGAAAGAGAGAAATGTGTGGGTTTGCAGTGGGGAAGTGGAGCCCCGAGTGTGGGCTGCTGTTCTCCATGAGTTCCAAGTTGAGAAATACCCTGTGCTGTGTCCGTGCATTTAAACAGCCTCCGACGCCACGAGGCCGCACCAGCTCTTGCCAGCCTCGGTGTGTGCGGGCTGGAGCGGTGGGGAGCCGGGGGGGGGTCTCGGCTGCCTCGTGGGCACGTGCTGCTCTCCCGCAGTGGGGACTGCTTCGGGATGCTGGTGAGTCGCACGGTGCCGCGAAACTTCCTCAAACCCTGGCAAAGTCGGTGGACGGATGCTGCGAGAGCTTTCCAGGGAGCGTGGGAGGAAAAAGAAGGGCTGTGTTGTGCGGGACGGAGGACAATGCGGGAAGGGTCTCTGGAGCCACCTGTGGCACAGATAAAGGCACACACTGAATTTCTGCCTTTCAACACTTCACCTGAGCTTCTCCTTTTAAGCTGTGGGCAGGTGTGGGAGGTGAAGCAGTGCGGGAGGGAAGATGGAAGGAAGAGCAGATGAAAGAGAGGAGAAAATATGCCGAGGAAATGGGCAACTGTGCCTCTTTTTGTCTTTCCAGTTGCTTGCCTGTCATTTCTCACAAGGGTTTGGAGAGAGGAAACCTTGTCTTTGGGGTGCTGGGAGGTGCTGGGTCACAGGCAGCTTTTTGGGAAGACGCTGGCCAATCCCACCCCGCGATGGGCTGCTGCAGGGCTCTGTGGCTGAGGGGAAAGCAGCTGGGTAGGGATGCTGTGCCAGGTCCCAGGCGGTGCCAGTCGGCTCCTGCTCGGCGAAGGGCGAGGGTGCCCGGTGGGACAGGGCGATGCCGGGGGCACCGCAGGCTTTTGGCACCTTCCCCAGCTGTGTGCCACGGCTGTGGGCACCCCGGGACAGGCTGGAGGGGGTCAAGCTGGCTCAATTCATGTTCTCATTGTTTAAAACAAAGGCAGGCTCTCTCTAAATTGCATAAAGAGTCCACGAGCAGCCTTGGCTTAAAGTTTTCTTCTGAAACCGACTGCCCGTGGGCTTCTACAGGCAGTCAATACTGTAATCTTGGTATTTCCACAGCAGAAGTGGTGCTCGGGAGGCTAAGGAAAGAAAACTGCTACTTACAAGGTGGAAAGGTAGAGATTTTTCCGCATGAAATCGCGCGTGAGAATAGCAGAGAGGAGCCTTGCTGGTGTGCCGAGTGACAGCGGGCTCCATCCCTCGCTCGCCCGCGTGCCCGTGCCGTTCCCATTAGTATTCGGGGCCGGTCGGAGAAGCCACTTAGGCCTGGAGACAGCTTCGCACAGACACAATTGAAATGTTTTTATAAATGACCAGCCGGCTTTGAGTGACATGCCCTTCTTAAGCTAAATAAAATTAAAGATAAACCTTCTAAAAAATACATGAGCTAAACATCCCTTCTACACTTCATTATGCAAATGCCTCTGCCCATCGCCACGGCAATTAGCTGCCTCCCTCAAGGTGCTCGCAGCAGCTCGGGTGCCGGGGCCGCTGTGCCGCGTGGGATGCGGGTGAGGGAACCAGCCCCTTCTCCTCTTCCTCGCTGGGAGTGAAAGCTCAGCCAAGCCCAGGCTGGGGGGGCGGACGGGCAGGGGGACACGCAGCTGCCATGCCTGTTTGGGGCCTGGCACCTTCTGCACTGCTGGGGTGGGAGGAGATGCCTCCTCGCCATCCCCTGGTCCCTGGGCACAGCTGGGAAGGAAACGCTGGCCATCCTGAGGTGCGTCAAGACAAGTGTGGCCGGCAGGTCGAGGGAGGTCATCCTTCCCCTCTGCTCTGCCCTGGAGAGGCCACATCTGGAGCACTGTGTCCAGTTCTGGGCTCCCTGGGTCAAGAAGGACAGGGAACTGCTGGAGAGGGTCCAGCAAAGGGCTATGAAGATGATGAGGGGACTGGAGCATCTCTCTGCTGAGGAAAGGCTGAGGGACTTGGGACTTTTCAGTCTGGAGAAAAGACGACTGAGGGGGGATCTTATCAATGCTTATCAATACTCAAAGGGAGGGTGCCAGGGGGATGGGAACAGTCTTTTTGCAGTGGTGCCCAGTGGCAGGACAAGAGGGAACAGGCACAAACTTGACCATAGGAAGTTCCATCTCCACCTGAGGAGGGCCTTCTCTCCTGTGCGGGTGGCAGAGCACTGGCACAGGCTGCCCAGAGAGGTGGGGGAGTCTCCCCCTCTGGAGCCATTCCAAACCCGCCTGGACGCCGTCCTGTGCCACTGCTGGAGGTGCCCCTGCTCTGGCAGGGGGTGGCACTGGGGGAGCTCCAGAGGGCCCTCCCAGCCCTCACCAGTCTGCGATTCTGTGATTTGCGACTCCTTGGTATTTGAAGTTTTCAAATGTTCTGGTGTAAATGTTCATCTCTAGTTACAGCGTGGTGTGCTCCGGAGCGCTGCCTGCCCGGGCGTTGGGTAGCGAGCGTCTGTGGGAGGCAGCAGTTCCCAGCAGGGAAGCGGGGGAACCCTCTTCCCTCTCTTTTCCATGGAGAAAGAGAAATCTCGGGTGGGACTGGGGCTCTGGCTGTGGATCCTGCCAGGGTTTTCCGCACTTTTTTCAGAAGCAGATACTTGTGCCTGGGGAGCCGCGTGGGGGCCAGGAGCTGGGTGGGAGGTCTGGAGCGTGCGTCACCATTGGGGGTGGCATCCCACTGGCGGGCAGGGGAGCCGTGGCTCATCCCTCCAGCCATGGCATCGCTCGCGAGGCGACGGGCCGCCAGCGTCTCTGCCGTGGTTTCTTCTCTAATTGCCTCTGTCCTTGTTAACGTGTTCTCCCCTTCTTCGCGCTCCCCCTAATGAGTAACTCCTACTTGATGTACAAGATGTAAGTATACAAGTTATTAATCTTCTGCCGAAGCAATTACATCAGCACGCGATCCCTCCCTGACGGTGAGCTTGTTCTGCCATTGCCCCTTATCAGGTTAGCAATTTTGGATCTGCATTAAGTGTTCAGAAATCAATTTTCAGCTTATTTTGTGCTACGGAATTTGCCATGCCTGGATCTGTGATACTAATTGAACAAGAGCAATTGATGTTTTAGTAGTAATTAAAGATGGTAATTATTACCAAATCTCCCCGTGGCCCCGCGTGTTTGCTTTGGACTTGTCAAAACTGGAGGCAGGCGGAATCAATCTTAATAAAGTTGGTACTTCAAAGCATCTTCCTGGTAATGGTTTCCCACAAGGTTGGTGATGGAGCGAGAGGGGAAGATGGGGAGAAATTACCAAGCCTTGTGAGGGCAGGGGCGTTAATGGGTGCTTCCTAATTAAAGAAAGCATACAAAAGTCTTTATCCAAAATGAAAACTTCTCAGTGCTTTTAAATCTCCGAATCCCTGTAAAGGGGGTTGGCGATGATGGGGCCGCAATGGCGGTCCCCAGCAGCGGGGACGCCTGTCCCAGCCCTGGCCACGGGCCCGTCCTCTCGCCAGCGGCCGGGAGGACCCGTGCGTTTGGCCATGTCTTTTCCTTTAATGTGTCGCGCCGCCCGAGAGCCTTGCCAAGCCCGGGCAAGCCCTGCTGATGGATGAATTGCTGACCTATTTATCAGCACCTGCTTCACGGGCACTTTTGCCCGCTGATGCCAGACCAGCGTACCCCCTTGGGACATGCAGGAGGCGAGTTTAGAAGATGTCCCATGAGGAGGGACAGCAGGAACAAGCAGGAAGGAGAAGGCTGGTGGGGGCCCCGCAGGTTCCCGGGGTCCGTGCCCCGGGGCGGGCGAGCCTGTGGGTGCGGAGGTGCTCCTGCTGCCAGCACAAAGGGACCGGTGCCGGGGTAGGCATCCCGCTGCGGGGCCGCCAGCAGGCTCCTGCCCAGGGGCACCCCTTTCTGTCGCTCTGCAAGGCGAACCCGCCGCCTCTGCCGAAATGGCTCCTGGCTGATATTTATCCAGGCGAAAGCAGGATCAGGCCTGCTGAATCGCTGCCTCCCTGTCCCCATGGAAACGGATGCGGGATGCTGGGGAACAGAGCTCCTCGCAGCTCGAACTCTGGAAGCCGGTCCTCATCCCCGGTCCCCTGGCAGAAGAGCCCTTGAGCAGGAGGCGGGGGGGCCAAGCCTGATCTCCATTTTGTCTTAGGAGAGCGAGCCCCTTCTCTTCAGGGGAAAAATGGAAATGTAATCAGATCAGCTTGTATAGTGCAAATAGAAAATCAGTTTTAATAAAGCCAGAAGAAATGCAAAGCAGCCGCTTGTGATGGAAATTGTGTTAAATAGACACCTCTTTAAGGAAAAGCCGCTCCGGGGATGGATGTGTATCGGGGAGGCGCGCAGCCCTGGGCGCCCTCCTGCTCTTCGCCGAGGCCTCGGGTGGTGGCAGGAGCAGCCTTCACAGGCGGGAATGGCTTCGTGGGCTGGCATTTGCACAGCAGCATCCTCTGGGGCGAGGAGGGGCAGCGTCCGAGAGGCACCGGACCCCCTGCAGCCCCCCCTGCACCCTGTCCCCGGAGGCTCCCCACGCCGCAGCCCCTTCGGCGGGGGAACGGCTCTTGCCAGCGCTGCGGTGCTTAATTATAGCTCAGAGGAGGCACTTTGGCTTTATTGCTTTCATTTATTACAAAAAGCCCAGCGTCTGTTTTCTGAAGCAGCTATCTGGTCAAATCGTGGCTGATAAGCAATGCTGGTCTGTCTTTTTAAGACAGCCAAAATTTATCACTTTTCACTTATTTATTTATTTTGTGAGGCTCTGGTGGTGGCATGTATTTTTCTTCAAGTGACATTTTGCAAAAGGCTTTATTTTCCCATTCAGCCCTAGGAAAAAAAAAATATAGAGGAAGGCAGCTCTGTAATAAACCCCACTGGAAGGTCCAGGAGAGAACTTTGTGTCGGTTCCAGCGGTGCATTCACTGCCAGACCCCTCAAAGGCTGTTGCGCTGCAGCGGTTGTCAACCACTATTTATTTTTATTTTCTGAATTAGCTGTTGAGTTGCACCAAGTTTTTTTCAGTATAGGATGAGGGACGGGGGGGAGCATTTTGCATCCAGCAAGGGGGCAGAGCTGGTGTGTGGGATGAGTTTGCCCGGCTTGACCTGCTCCCCCCGGCTGCGGCTCTGTGCTGGGCTGCCAGCATCCTTCCCGCGCTGGGGGCGCAGGGGCTGCGGCTCACCCAGCCCCGCTCGCTTGCGGGCTGCCCGGCAGCACAGTCGCAGCGAGGCAGCGCCGGAGAAGGAGATGTAAAACTCCAAAGTGGAGCAGACAGCGTGGGAGAGACTTGCGAGTCTGTGCGTAGCATCGCCAATGTTTTTAAATCTCTCCCCTTCCTAGCAGGCGAGGCTCCACTTATAGTAAAATCCTCGCAGCAAATGAAACAAAACAAGAAGGAATTTAATGCACGAAACCTTTATTAGAGCCCTGAGGAACAGGCTCCCTCAAAGTTTCCTTAATGAGATTACAGGGATGATGTACCTTACATCTGGTGGGCTGTGTCGAATGGGTTTCCAGCCTGTTTGGAGTCAGCCGGCTGCAAGCGCTGCAGGGGAGGCTGGTGCCGGGCGAGCAGCGCCGGGGTGCGCGGGCACCGATGCCTCAGCCCCCGGGAGGGCTGTGGCCCTGCATGCTGGGCACGTGGTGCTCCTGGGTCGTTGCTCTTGGATGGCGGCCTTGATTCTCCAAATCTCTGTCTGTGGCAGCCCCTCGAGAGGCCGTTTGCAAGGTTCCCGTAAGACCGGACCCAGGTGTCTGCCATTCCTGCTCTGGAGCTGGCGTCCCCTGGGCATCCTTGGGCTGCTCCTCACCCCGGGTGGCAGCAGGGTGACCCCCAGCGCAGCTGCCCCGGGGGGAGATGCTGCTGTAGGGAGCCACAATCCCCAGTTACTGCTGGGAACCAACCGATGAAACTCCCCAGCCCTCCCTTTCCCCCCTCTGCTGCCTTTCCCCAATGGGCGGAACGTGTTCTGGGGATAAAAAAGAAAGGGCAGCGTCTCCCCTTTTCTGTCAATCCCTCACTCAAAGGAAAGAGCCGGGTGTTTGGAGGGGAGGGAGGAATTGAAAGGCACACAAAGCAAAGGCACGACCCATAATTGGCCGGCCGTAATTTCATAATTCATCTCCGTGAAACACAATGAGATTAAAAGAGTTTAGATTCCAAAGTGTAATGATCATCAATTAAATTCTGCTGGGGCTGAGCTTCCCTCTCATTTGAATTTTATTTTATTATTATTATTTCTCTGTGATTGCGAGAGGATGAAAACAAAAGCTGCTGCTGGAGGTTGCAGTGGGGGGAGCGGCTGGGGAGAATTAGAGATGGCAATTACCGCTCGGTGACAGAGAAAACCGAGGGAAAGGAGGTTTCTCCTCTGCCGCGCACCAGTCGCAGGCAGGGGAATCCATCATCCTGAGCCTAATCAGTTAATGCTGATAAACTGCCAGCAATAACTGACAATTGAGCTGGGGGTTTTGGGCTCGGAGTTCATTCATTTTGGAAGTGCCATAACTAACCCATTAAAAACAGCAAAGCACAAAAGCAAAGCCCTGGCCCCTGCCTGGGTGCCCTAATGAAGGCTGCTGTTGATTCTTTTAAGTGTGGATGATGATGTGTTTAGCGGCTATTGATGCCAGAGGTTTAGCCCAGGCTGGAAAAGCCGCTTGATGCTTTGAAGAAAGGAGTTTGTGTTTATCCCTGGCAGCTTTTGCCCTGGGTGCCGGCCCCTGCCGTAATCCCGGGGGGAGACGGGGCGGCGCGGGGCCCCAGCAGATGGAGGGCTGGGTCTGCCCGCGGCCCCGGCGGGACTGGGCTTACTGGGCGATGCGTTGGGTGCCAACGGGATCCGGCTCTTAAACTTTGGTGCCATGATAGTGTGTAACACTGCTGCTGTGACGGTTCCCTCGGGGGAATCGCCTCCCGTGGGCTGGACCGCTTATTGGCGCTCTGTTAAATTACTGATGCAAATGGAGTGGGGCTGCGCTTGCTCTCCTCCCCAGCTGCCTCCTGAAAGGCAAAGCCTGGCTTAGGAGCGCAGCTACATTGGGTGCATATTTGCTTACCGCTTGTGGTAACTTCTGGCATCGCCCGCAGAGCGTGCGCTGAACGATTTGACCCCGAGACGGCAAATCACGGGAACTGATCTCCGCAGGCAGCTCTGCGCAAAGGCTGGAGACCCGAGGGCCGTCAGGGGCTGTCCGGGCTGATTCATTGCCCCGGGACCTGGGGTCCCTTCCAGCCACGCGGCCCCTCGATCCGGCCCGGCTAGCTCGGCTCCTACCACGGCTTCCATCATCGTTTGAAGCAATGTGGACAGAGGTGTCCAGATTTATTTACCCAGGGGATCTAGATAGCCGGCTTCCCTTATTTTACAAGGAATAGCTTTTCCCGTAAATTATACAGCCAGAGAGCGACCGCTTTGGATGTCCATCCCGTGTAACAGGGACTGGAGAAGTTCCCTGCCCTGCCTCTCCTGTAGCAGGGGAGATTTCTTACCCAAACACCCCCTCGGTGCTTTCCAGGGGCTGAGACTCCTTTTGCTAAGTTTCCGTGTTTAATTACCCTCGCTGTAAAGCCTGCACCTGATGTCTGCTCTGCGTTTGTCTGGCTCTCGCTTCCAGCCACTGGGTTTTTCCACCTTTGTTGTTAGTCTGAAGAGCCCTCTATTATCAATTTTTTTTGTTCTCTGTGTAGGTATTTAAAGACTTTGATCAAGTCACCTCATCACCTCCTCTTTGTTAATCTGGAGAGACTGAACTCCTTGAGACTTTTGCAATGAGGCAGGAATTGTGCCTCTGCGTCCCTCGGCTGCTTTGAGAATCCCCGCCGGAGTGTCGAAGGTTGGGCACCTGAAAGCGAGAGGGTATCGGGAGAACTCGCCCCGATACGTCTCTCTGCTTCTCCCCTGCTTTTGCCATGGGCTTTGAGATTGCAGAGGGATTGTGCTAGTGACTCTGTCGGAAAGTTTCTGTTCGTTTTTTTTTTTCCCTTTCTTCTCCTGCGATGGATAATAACTCCTTCTCGGAAGCAGATTTCCCGGGGAAACGCTGGCTCTTCTCCGAGTCCTCCCCCGCCTGCACTCCCTGCCCCGCGCCAGCGTCCCCGTGCCTGGGAGCTGCGGGGTGCGCGCCGGGGGACGTGGGGAGCTGCTGCTTGCTTCTCCTGCCGCCTTCCCTCCGCGGGCAGGGCGCGGGCTGTTTTGCAAGCACCGTGCTCTGCTGCCGTCCCTCTCCTCTCGGTGGTGGCAGAAACCCCGTTGTCTGTGTTTGGGGAGGTGGGAAGAGCGGCGTCTCTGAGTTATTTTCCTGGAGAGCTGAAAAATCGCGGTGTGTTCGGCTTTGAATGCTTTCATGGATCAGTCAAGGAGGACTAACTTCAATCTAGACCCGGCAGACCCTTCTGCACAACATATTTGGGAGGTTGCACAAGCTAGCTCCAGGAAAGCCTCTCGGGAGCCCACTAAAGCCTATCATCAAAGGTATTTAGTCTTTGCAGGAAACAGGATTGTGGAAAGACTAAATGATCCGGAAAGGATGTTTCACCTCAAAGGGGCCTGTTTTCCAGCCTGGCTCTGAATTTCAAACTCCTGGCTGTGCTGTGGGCCCAGCTCAGTCTCCGAAGGAGCGGAGTGCAATGCGTTTGATGGTTTTCAGCACCGGGATTGCCTGGGTGCGTAGCTCAGATTCCCCCGGCGCCGCTGGGCACGAGGAGCGGCGGCGCGGCAGGGTGGCGGGCTGGGCCAGCTCCTTCCACTGCTAATTCCCCCTGACCCCCCAAGTCCCCCTCACTTTTTAAGGGTGCCGCGGGGGCAAAGCTGCTCGGGGTGGCTGGCTGATGCTCTGCCCCACGCGGGGCCGGCAGAGCGGGTCAGCCTGGCAAGGAGCGAGCGCCAACGAGCCCTGCAGAGCCAGTCTCGCCCTCCTGCGCCGCCCCCGGGGAGGAAGGCTGCCTCCCCTCATCCTCCTCTCCCCCAGCTGCCCCAATGTAATGAGTTGTCAGGACCGCGAGGATGGACGGGGCGCACCGGGTCCTGATGAGATGATACAGCAACGATTCCATTTCATCTCGAATTTGACATTAAACTTTAATAGTCTCAAGGACAAGAAGCCAAGAGATATCAGATGTAATGAGATAAAGCAAAGTTTCTCTGACAGCAAATTTGATCACAAATGGGCTCTGAGATTGCTTCTTTGATATAAATGAAACATAATTCATCTTCCAGTGCCTTGAATGGGCTTTGAGGCCATGTATAATAACAGTGTCGCCATTGCCTAGCTCTGACAAGTGCCTGCGTGGCACCAGGAGAAAGGGCCCCGAGACCCCGCTCGCTCTCCTCTGTGGCGCTGGCCAGGACATCAAAGGCGGCAGCCTGCTGCCCGGAGCTGCCGCGGGCAGGGACAGCAGCACCGCTCCGCGCCGCCAGGGAGGTGATGCTGCCAGCCCCGGCAAGTCGGGGGCTGCTGGTGCACGGCTGGGCTGCGCTCCTCGCATCCCGAAGGGGTCCCTGAGGTTCTGCCCCGGAGGGCTGGGGCGGCACCGAGCGCTGCTGCACCCCAGCACCAGCCCTGCCCGCCAAGGGAGCCACCGGGGAGTGCGGTTCGCAGGGGAAAGGGAGATGCGGGAGGCTCGCGAGGGGCCAGAGGGATGCTGGGGACGGGGAGCAGCGCCAGCGGAAAGCCTTCTTTCCCGTTGCGGTTGCTCAGGCTGCTGCAGCGGACCAGGAGGCCGCAAAGCCGTGGGCTCTGCTGAAGGGTTTGCTTCTCACGCCGCTTTCTCGTCGTGGAGGTGGCGATGCAAGCCCCCCTGCCGCGGCTGCTGCCTCCCTCCGTGGCCAGACTGAGCCACGCTTCTCTCTAGTAGCAGCCCTAACTACTGGTTTCTGCGCTCTGGGGGTTTGTGCGAGTTTGTTCCTGCCCGTAAGAAGTGGGCAGGCGAAGGCTGGGCTGGCGTGTGCTGCACGGAGGGGTCTGCAGCCCCCTGCCCACCTGGAGGCTGCTGTGCTTCGCCTGCCCAAGCAGCAAGGTGAAGCACAGGGGGCTTCTCCGGAGCACCCGGCCCCGGGGCTGTTAGTGAGGCATAACAAAGGACAGCAGAAATGAAGCGAATCCTTCTGAACCGGAGACCGCAATAAGTTCACACAGAGGTTCATTGAGCAATTGTGAATAACAAAGCAATTCACTAAAATCTATCCCATTGCAGCTAGCTGAGCAAAGGGAAGGGCCAAGTGCGTCGGGTAAGTCATTTGCAACAAAGAGTTGGCCAAGCACTGGTTGCGAAGATTAATTAGTGTTTGCAGAGACTGAAAAGAGGGGAAAGATTGCCAAACACTATCAATTAGTCTCTGGGAGAGTGGCACTGGCGAGGCAGGTGTGCGTTACACCCGGCTCCAGCTCCGCAGGTCACCGCTGACACGTGCTCCGGCGCCGCTGACCTTGCGGGGAGCCGGGGTTGCCAAACCCAGCAGTGATGCCGAAACTCTGCACCGCATTTGTTTGGGCCGTACCCCGGATTCGGCAGGGTTTGGGCACGGCGTGTGCCTCGGCAGCTGTTGGAGGGCGGGGGGCTGGCACGAAAACGCAACGGCAGAGCAGATGTTGTGCTCCGAGTTTGCTGGGTGCTTTAAAGCCCTCCTTATTCCTAAGAATCAACACGTCCCTGGCTGGCAGAGGAGGGGTCTTCTACCAGCTGAGAGCGATTTGCTCTGCAGAGCGGATCCTCCTGTGCGCCCAGCGCCTGCCGCGGAGCACCGTGCTGGCTCATCCTCCGCAGCCCCGGAGGAAGACCTCGGGGCCGACAGTGCTGCCACTGTAATTATAATGGATTCATTTTGCACCGTTTCCTGATCTTGTTATTATCTTTGTCATCGGAATTAATTTAGCTCTGTGTTTTTCCTTCCCCTTTCGTGTTGAAGTGTCTGGGAGAGGATATGACAGCGTCCTAATGGCCAGCGTGTTAGGTGAGATGTGGCAGCCTGACCTCTCCCGGTGCGGCGCGGCGCAGCCTCGGCGGTGGCAGCAAGCCGTGGGGCCACGCTCCGGCCCCTGAACCGCCTGTCCCCAGCCCCGGCTTCGTCCCTTCCCTCGCGGTGCCCACGGCATTCCCATACCGCGCTCTGCCAGGGCTGTGCTGGGTGGGTTTCGGGGGGCTGCGGGGCTCTCCCGGTGTTTTGCCTACAGATGTCTCTCTCGAGCAGCCCTGGGGTGCCTGGAGCTGGGCTGGGGGGTGCGGGGGGGCAGAGGGGGTGGCTGCCACTGCTGCAGCCCTTCCCCTGCGCGCCCACGCACATCTGGTGACAAACGCCATCAATCTGCTGGAGTGGGGGAACGGCATCCTGCAAGGAGCCTAACACTTGCTCCCTTTTCTTAATTGGCAAGACAGGCTTGATTTATTTGTTAATTAACAGACAGACATGCGTGTGATTATGTGTTTGTTTTAGGTGTACTTTAAAGTGACGGTTCCCCTTGGGGAGCCCCGGGGGAAAGGCAGAGAGGGGTCGGGGGCAGCCGGACATCCGCATGGGAAACGGCAGTGTGGGGTGTCAGGAGGCGGATGGAGAGGGAGAGGTTTGGCTGTGAGCATCCCCTTGGTGTCTCCCGCAGTCCTCCCTGGGCAGTGTGACAGAGGGAAAGCTGTCCCTCCTCTTGCCACCAGACCAGAGATGCAGGACAGCAGCAGGGGGCTGGGACTGTCGTGCCCCTTTCCAGGGCACTTTTGCAACCGGCAATGCACTTGGCTGAGTGATGCGCTGTTCCGTGTGTCTTGGAAAAAGGTTGGTGTGCCCGTGGCCTGACGCTGGGGGCAGAGAAGGGGCGAAAGTGGCAGAGAAGGGGCGAAAGTGGCAGAGAAAACACAGGTGCCCACATGAATTGTGGTGGGAAGCGGCTGGGAGGTCAGCTCTGGCTGGGGGATGGCGGGAATTAACCTTCATAGGCACACGCCGGAGTCTGCAGTGCTGGGAAGGGGGCAGCAGTGTTGGGGCACGGGGCAGGGAGGAGAGGGGCAGGCAGCGGGGCGGCCTCGAGGGCTCTGCCTTGCTGTTTCGGGCAGAGCGTGGGCCCGGCTGGGTGCTGCGGTGCAGGCGGCAGCGGCGGTGCGGTGCCCTGGCACCGTTGCCTCAGGGCTGCTGGGGCCGCATCCTGCGCCCTGCGGCTCAGCGGCGGTCCTTGTCCCCACGCCCACAAGCGCGGGGTGCAGGGGAGGATGAGGAGGGCTTTCTTTTTTTTTATTTTTTTCCACTTGCAATAAGTTAATTGTCTGTGGGGAAATGAACAGGGGGATTTTGCATGATAAAGAAGCCTGAAAATCAAGGATGGCAGCTGCTTCATTTCCTGTTTTTTTAAAAAAAATTTTATTATCATTAAATTGCTTCCAGTGACCTGTAATATTTTTGTACAGTGGCAATTACAGCTCTTGGAGGATTAAACCACATGCACACGCACAACCCGTTAACTTCGTCTAAAGGGCAGAGCCGAAGCTCCCCAGTGCCGAGGCAGCCGGCGCCTCCCTCCCCTCACCCCGTTTAGCCTAACGAGGCCCCGCGCTGCGCCACCGCCTGCGCATCAGCCGGCACTCATTGCGGGGGGGAGACACTGCAGAGAGGCAAACCCGGCCCGAGGACGGGCTGGCGGGGTCCCTCGCGGTATTTGGGTGCCACGCTGCTGCTGCCTCGGTGGCTGGCCTGCCAGCTGTGCTTGCCGGAGGAGGAATTTGGGACGTTTCTGCGATTTTTGTATATTCAGTTCTATGTTTTCAGTGACCGACATGCCATGTACTGGTCCGGGACGTATATCCTAACCGTGCTCCACGAAAACAGCCCGTCTTCTGGCTGTGGTTCCCCGGAGTCTGCTGGAGCTGCCCCCAGCAGAGCGGGGGTGATGGGGAGGAAGGGCGCAGCGCGTTCAGCGCGCTCTCCTCCTTGTTCCCTTGCCCGGCCTTGGAGAACAGCACTGGTGTTTTCCTGCGCTGCTCTGCAGCGAGAGATTTTTCATTCCCTTCGTGCCCCCCCCAAGCGCTGCATCGAGCTGAAGCGCGAGGGGTTGCGCGCAGGCTGCTGATGGGGTCCTTCCTGCCTGAAACTCCTGGTGAATATGAAAAGTCGAATTGATTCCCTCTAATAAATGAAGCAGTTGGATGTCTCATTTGTAACTTGACATCCACGCCAGTGCTTCAGCTGCTGCTTCTCACCCCTGGCTGGGAGATGCACTTATTAAGATGGCATTCTGCAAAGCTATTGCCATTTACCGGGAGCCAATCTATCTGCAATTCGCTTCGGGTCGGGAAGGAGCTGCTGACGGGGGCAGAGCGAGCTGGGGCGGGAGAGGGCTCTGGGGCGGCTTTGGATGTCTACTTGCTGCCAATACATCACTGTCTCGTTCGTCGTCCGCCGCCGAAGGAGACGGCTTGCTAAGCCGGCAGGGACTCTTGGCGCAGTTCGTGCCGTCTGGCAGCGCTGCGGCACGGGCTGTGTGTGCCGGTGCCCGGCGAGGGGTGCCTGGGGGCGAGGATCGGGGGCTGTCCGCTGGGGTACGTGCTGCAGGGGCCGCTTGTCAGGTGTTCCCTCGGTGCCCGGCTCTGGTTTCTGTGTTCCCCGCGAAGCCGAGGATGGAGGTCACAAATTCTGCCCTTTGGAGGGGAGCAGGGGACGCGGCGGGGACGGTGCTCCTGCGCAGCGCCCTTATCCTGCGAGGGCCTCGTGATGGAAGCGGTTTTGCCCGCTTCCCCTCCCCTCCGCTTTCTGATGTGGCTCCTCCGCGGGACTAAAAACAATGACGATAAATCAGAAACCCTCCCTTGGCCTCGGCGAGGTGCTGCGAACTCGGGATAAGAGTTTATCCATCCTAAATAATAATGCACTGGAGCTGCCAGTTCCCCGCTGACTCGATTTGCATGACGCTAAAAATCAACGACCCGGGCGACTCTTTGATGCGCGGAGAAGAGAGTCCCGAGGACTCGGTGCCGGACTATCCAGGGATGCGCAGGATGCTGGAAGCTATTAACAGTGAGGATGTTGTCACGGGCTAGCCGTGCCCTGGACTTCACACCAATCTAACAAAGGGAGCTAGTTGCTGCGAGTGCAGAGCCTGGGCTGATTAAATCTTTGTTTAAGAGCTCCAGAGCTCCATTACCTACATCAGGAGGGAGTTAATTAAACAAGGAAGGTGGGAGGTGGCAGCCGATGTGGCTGAGGGCATCTCCGCGGAGGCACGGCTCCTGCGCGGCGCCAGCCGCCGCTCGCACGTTGCTCCTGCGGACGGCGTGCCAGACGAGAGCCAGCCTGCGGCAGAGCCTGTCTGATCACGGCGCTGCCGCCGCTTTCCAGGGAGGGGGACAGCTGGAAAATTCCAGTGCCTTCCCCACCTCCTCTTCAGCCTCTGCTTTTCCGGCGCCTCTCCCGGGGAATGTCTGGCAAATGGTGTTTTTCCCATGGTTTTGGGTGCTCCTCGCTCTTCCCCCGGCCCTGCGGAAGCCGTCCCGCTGCGCCGGCAGGGCAACCGCTCCCGGCATCGCCCCGCTGCAAACCAGGTGGGAGGCGGGTGCGGAGCTGATGCCCTCCTGGGAATGCCGGTGCCTTCGGGCACACACCGGCGCCTTTGCACCGCAGCTGCCACGCGCCCTTGCAGGCACGCGGGATTTTAACCGGCGCCTCGCTCAGTGAGAGCGGTGCGGGGAGCGGGTGGGAAAATCGGCGGAGTTCCCCTCCAACACCGGTGCAGCAACTGTCTCTGCAGGCCCCCTATTTGTTATTTGGATATCGGGCTGCCCGTAATCGGTTTCCACTTCCATTAGGCGCGTCCCTGTCAGGAGCTGGAGGCTCGGTGGCAGCCACCCCGCTGCTTCCATTTGCCTGTACGAGGCAATAGATTAGATTCCTGTTTGCTTCATGGAAGATCCCTAGTGATATCAATTAGATATGTCAGAGGGACCCGGGGGAATATTTCTTCCTTTATTTATTTATTGGAGTCGAAGACATCGCAGGCTATCGCAGTGAGACACATAATGTCTCTCTCCTTTCTTCACTCACACTCGCTCTCTTTCTTTTTATGGTGTCTAATAAAGCGCAGCAAAGGTTATTTCCAGAGGAGAGAGGCTGTTGCTGGGCCGGTACCCAGCAGCGTTGGCCGGAGCATCCCTGCTCGCGCGCCTGGGCACATGCTGGCGCCATCTGAGCTGGAGCAGAGATGAACTATCACGTCACCTTTGTTCCCGCTTGACGTTTCCAAGAGCCCGGTATTTCATTGCCTGCGTGCGGGTGCCCCGCACTGCGCTGGCTCCCCAGCCCGGCTCTGCGCATCCCAGCCGGCCCCGGCACGGGGCAGAGCCGAGGGCACCGCTCGGCGGCCCCGGCCCCTCGGTCCAGCCCTGGCGGGTCCTGAGCGCTGCTGGCTCCTGCCGCAGGTGCCACTGAGAGGCACCAGAGCAAATCTAATGAAATATGCAAGAAAGTGGTGCAAATCATTTAATTCTGTCAGTGCTGGAGACAGTGAGAGGTGAGGGTAATGAAAGAAGCCCCGATGACGCCTGACGTCCGAGATGTGTCAGCTGGAGCAGGCGCTTCGTTACAGTGCTGCGCCTCTGGCCAGGCACGGGGAAGGGGAGATGGCAGTTCATGCGCTCGGATTCCTCCTGGCCAAAGCCCTCCTCTCCTGGAAGCACCCGGGGAATTAACGAACTGATGCTTGGTGTAAGAGGAAAAAGTTTAGCTGAAACTCTCTGTTGGTCCTTGCAGTCCGTGGGGAGGGATGCCTGCCCCCAGGGAAGGCAGGCGTGTGGGGACGAGGGCTGTGCGGAGCATCGCTCTGGGCCCCTGAGCTGGGGCAGTTGCCTGCACTCCAAAATCCAGTGAAATTCCACAAAAGATGCAGTCTCCCCGTTTTTGATGAAGCTGCTAAATTTTGCTTCACATTAGCTGCATGTTCCTCTGAGTTAATACAGTCTCCGTCCACCCCGCGGGCTTCAGAGGGCCTGTTAATCTGGTTCGCATAAAATACTGTTGGCTTCTGTCATCGACTGTCTCCTGTTCCCACCGAGGTCAAGTGCGGCCCTCCCATCCATTTCACGGCGAAGGGAGGCCGTTAAGCGTGCTTTATGAGCATTAGCTAACGCATCCCTCCCAGGAGGCGTGCGCCAGGCAGCTGGGAACTCATCCTTTCTGCCCCCTTGAGCAGCTTCCCTGGACATTTTGGGGAGGTGGGGGTTATTGCGAAGCAACGGGGCTTGTTTAGAAGGGGGACTAAGGCGGTGTGTGGGTCACCGCTTTAGTTATCATCTACCTCTCGCTGGGGTCCCGTGTGGAGGAGCCGCGGGAGGATGCGGTGTTGCCCATCAGGACGTGCTGGTCCTGCCCGTGTCCGCCCCCCGCGGCCGCCGTGGCGCGGCTCCAGGCTGGCAGGGGGGGTTTGCTTGTGACTAACCTGCGAATAACTCGCTGATACCTAACCCGGGAGCTGGAGAGCCGCCCCGCTCGCGGGCGCCGGTTATTAATGTGCCGGCTCCCCCCGAATCCTCGGTTTACTCCAGCTCTGTCTCTGGGAGTGAGTCCCATTTGAATGTTAATGCCTCTAAGATGAAACCTGGCTGATTAAATTTTAGACTTGCAAATGGATTCGGTAAATAGATGTTAGGAAAGGCGGGACAGAGACTGCCTGCCTTGATAGCAGATACAGTAAATAGCAGCACTTTGTGATTAGGTGAGAGATTCACTCTCGGAAAATGGGAGTCTCGAGGGGCTGTTTTCTGGTGAGAAATCCTTTAAGTAAATAAATTTATGGCAGTTTTTCTTTTCCCAAACCAGAAGAAAAAAAAAAAAGTCACTCGGCTGCTTCTCCCAGGCTGTCTGCCGGCGGCCGACGGGGAAATAACGGAGCAGGCAGCCAGGCTGGATGGGAGTGCTGCTCGGGCCAGGCGGCGGGCGCTTGCATCCCGCCCCATCCCGTCCCATCCCATCCCGGGGGCAGTGGGACAGCGAGCCACGATGCTCACAGCGCGCCGGGGGGAGGTGGGCTTTGTGGGAAACGCCTCCGAGATCGGTTCCTGGTGCCGCAGCGCATGCAGGAGCGAGGGGCAATGGGGAGGGACGGACCCCCACCGCTCCTGGGGGAACGCTTGAGCCTCGGTGGCTCCTGTCTGCGGGGGGGAAAGCAAAGCGGGGAGCAGAGAGGCAGCCTGGAAGAGGAGATCCTTCCCCCCTGCGTGGCCCTGGCAGCAGCCTCCCTCTCAGTTGCAGCGGAGGATGGATTATTTTATTTTCCCTGTGAAAAAGAAAGCCTGTATTTGAAATACCTTTAAAAATGCAGATAGCAGGGCAAACCGCATCGACCTCTGCGTATAATATAGAGGAAGATTTTAATAACAGTATTGCATTCATTCTTATCTGGAGCGGTGTGAAATATTGAGAAGAAAGAAGAAAAAAGTAAGTGCTGAAGCTGGAGCCTGGATTTAGCACATATTAAACCATTTGTCTTTTGCTCCCCTGCTGAGCTCGAGCGTACAGGGCTGCTCCAGCCCTAAAATCTGGAGAGAAACCCAGCGTGGGCAGGCAACGTCCAAGGGGAATGGGCTGCTGAGCTGCTCGCCAGTGGCCAGATGCTTCCCTCGGAGCCGCTTCCCTCTGGGGCAGTCTCTCCCGTCCTGGTGCGATTTTCAGGGCGAATTGGCTTCCCTACCCGTGCCTGGGGGGATGCTGCTCTCGGAGGTCCTTTGCTTGCCGTCTCTGCCCTGCGGTCTGTCGGGGCACCGTGGCCGTGCACCCTCTCCCATTGCTCTGCTGAGCATCTCCTGGCCGGAGCCCCCCTGGGGGTGAGGGCACGTGCCCGGAGGGCTCTCCCACTTTGGGTGACAAACCTGGGTGCTGGCCAGGTCGGTGGTGGCCTGCCCTTCTGCTGGGGGAGCTGGCGCTGCTGAATGTCCATCGAGAGTTATGCTCCCTATTTACCCGCCTGAAGTCTCCATTGCTCTTCTTGTTCTGTGTATTGAAACATACATCATCTGTTCATTAAAGCATAATCTCCAAATTATACCAGCTCTGAGCAAACAGGGTTACGCTGGCTGCTCGCATTAGCAGGGATCGATATCGCACGGTGCCCGCTGCAGCCATTTGGGAGGAGCTGGTGCGAAATCCTCGTCTCTTCGAGGCAGGCGGAGGGGTGCCCTGCCTGTGGGGGGGGACACCACCGGCACTGCTGACTTTCGTTCAGGGCACGAGGCAGAAGCAGCTTGAGACGGGGCTGGTTTGGCCGCTGCGGGGGCTGAGTGTGTATAGAGCATCTGGGGGTCACTCGATGTGTCGGGGTTATTGCACAGAGAGGTGAATGGAGATGCAGGGAGGTGAAGAGCATGCATTTTTACAAGGTGTCTGTGGTGTTTCTTGAAGCTTTGGAGGCTCTCAAACCTGGCATAATTCTCGGGAGGAAGGAATTGAGATAGAAATAATCTTTCAGGCAGTAAGAAAATAAATTTGCCCCAAGCAACGAACCAGTCGAGGTTTCTCATGGACAGAGTGGCCCATGGTTCAGGAGCAGAGTTCCTCGGGACCACAGAGGAACTCAGGACCCACTGGGAACCAGATCGGAACCCATCCTGTAGTGGAGACGTTAATGCGAGCTGTGTTTGCCAGCGGTGGAGCTGGGTGTCCGTCCGGGCCGGGCGGCGGCCGGGCTCCATAGCGCGTTACTGCCTGTCTTCTCCCATGTGTGACTCGGGGCTTGGCCGAGTCCTGGGAATCCTCCCGTTACCAGCGTTGGACACGGCTGGGCTTGCACCCAGGCGTGTCCCTAAGCCTCTGTCAAAAGTTGTGGGCTCCAGAAATGAATGGGAAACAGAGGGACCTCCTCCTTCAGTCCCTTGCGTAGCAGGATGCTGATTTTAGGGGCTTCGGGGAAGTTTGGTTTAATTCCCTTTTTTAAAAAATATATTGCGTGTCATTGCTGGTGCTGTCGGGCACCCGGTGTCGCAGCCCTCTCTTGGGGGATGGCTCCGTTGTCCTCCATGCAGCACCATGCTCTCGTGAGAGACGGGGCAAGGTGTTCCCGAGATGCCGGCGCTCCCGGCGGAGGCGGGCAGGGGCTCGGCGCTGCAGGCAGCGTGCCGCCTGCCGGCGGCAGCACGGCAGGCATTAGCATTGAGAGACACTACCGCAGTACCCCAACCACGATCCTCATGGGCCCGGGAGCCGGTTTTGATTTGACAGGATTCATGGGAAAGTATTTTAAATAATACATGAAGTTTCCATGCAGTTCAAGGCTCGCGTGCTCGTTTAACAGCAGCTGCGATGTGTTATCGTCTGATAAACATGCTTGTTATATATTATGTATATGGCGTCCCGATGCCAGATTCTTAGGGAGGTTTCTCCGGTCATACAGCTGGGCTGTTTGCCGTGCATGTGGATGAGGTTGCCTTCGCATCCCCGATGTAAACACCGCTGGTAGGCTCTGCTCAAAGCAGCCTTGCGATGTAGTGGAAAGGAGAGCCTAATCGCTACATCTGCTTACTGAGAGGGGAAAATTGATGCGGAAGATTTCCAAGTGTCTTTAAAATATCCAAATTCCCTGCCTTTCGTGGTGCTGCTTGCTGGCTTCAGTGGAGGTGTGCCCTGGGAGGCAGCTCAGGCTCCAGGCCCCGGGGCAGGAGGGTGGGAAGCGGGAGGAGGAATGAACAGCATCTTCCCTGCCTCCCAGCCACGGGCAGCGCTGGTGGCGAGGGAGCGTCGGAGCAGGCACCGCCGCCTGGTCCACTCAGGCCAGAGGGCACCTGCACCTCTGCTTTCCAGCGAGAAAGCTCTCAGCCCTGTGCCCTGGCTCCTTGGGCCGGGGTCTGGAGGGTCGTGGCTAGGAAGGGCAGGGCTTGGGGCACGGCTGTCGCTGCTTCACCAACAAGGTGCAACACGGATGCACAGGAGCCACTGCAGGGGTCCTGGCAGTGTGCTGGGAGTGGGGACAATGGCGTTTCAAAGGCACCGAGAAACTTAGATTTCAGGTAGATAGAAAAAGAACTAATTAAAAATAAACACGCGAGTTTGTCCATTTTTTTTTTTTTAAAGCTTGTATGTGTTCTGCAAATCGCACCTGCCAGCCTCAGGCAGGGGACTCGGGGGTTGTGGCTGGAAGACAGCAGGGCTGGTTGGTGGTGAGGAGCACAGACTGCGCTCGGACCTGGCCTCCCGCCGCCGCTGGCTGCTGCAGGTGCCAGGGCACTGGGACAGCAGTGTCCCGGGGGGGCGGCCACTGGAAAGTCTCCCTGACCTTCAGGGGGGATCAGCTCGCAGCCTGATGCGTGGAATCTGCTTATCCCGGGGGGCTGGTGGGTCTGCGTGTGGTGGCGTGACGATGTCCAGCCCGGACCCCGAAGGGCGCCCGTCCAGCGGCAGCCGGGATGGGGACAAGGAGGAAGGAACTGTTTCGGGTTTGTTTTTTCTCTGAGGCTTTTCAGAACCCGGGAGCAAACATTTCCTACATCCCACGGTGAATAGTCAGGGCTGAGATTTAATCTCTCTTTTATTCACATGCTGATGAGGTCCTCAGCATCACTTTCCAGGAACTGTTGTTTTGTTGTTTAAGCTTCCCCAAAGCCCTTCCTCAGCCGAGAAAAGCTTTGTAATGGCTAAAAGCGGCCTCGGCTGCCTCCCTGCCCAGCCACCGCTCAGGTGGGATGGAGAGCGGGGGTCAGTGCCCCCCGCCTGCCGATCCCCATCGCTTCAGACTCCAGTGCCCTCCACCAGCAGCGCCTTCCCGTGCTTTGGGGAAGCAAGCCAGCTCCTTAATGAGAGGCAACCGCCGGCTCTTACCTTGCTCGGCAGCTAATTGAGGTGTGCTGGCTGCTCTCCTGTTAGGCAATCACCAGGAGTTTGTCTAAAGCGATTGCTGAGCACCCGCCGGATCAAAGGGCCGCGGCTCTTCAGCCTGCCAGTGCCCTCGCTGCTGACGGTGCCTTCCTCCCGCTTCCCTGAGTGACTGGTTGACAAAATAAATCTGTGGGAGAAGGAGGCATTTCTGATCCGCTGTCATCTTCCCCAAATGCTCCTGATGCAATTTCTTTCCTCATTACACGCGAGATGTCAAGTCCTCACCTGCGAGAGCGCAACTCGACATCTCTCCTGCGCGCCAGCCGCCCCCTGAACGGCTTCAATCTCCGCCGCCTGACAGGGGCCTCGCAGAGGTGGCTGCCCCGGGGGAGCTGCCACCCGCCTTCCCGGCGGCTCTGCCTCCCAGCCTGGCACCCCGCGGGCAGCGTCCATCCCCTGCCGTGCACCCCTGCCCTCTGCCCCACGGCCGCGGTGGGCAGGGAGCGGGTTCAGTCAGACGGGGCGTCCCTGCAGCCAGAGACCAGGCTGTCCGCTCACTCCTCCTCCTCCGGCGCTGGGCTTTCCCGGGGTCTGCACCTCTTTGGTCGCTCTCGCAGGTGATGGGGAGGCCCCAGCGTGCGACGGCAGGCGTGGGAACACGTTCCCAGCCACCAGCAGCTGCGGGGCCATGGGCCCAGACCTCCTGCGGGGACGGAGCTGGGGCTCGGGGAAGATCACCTCCAGCACGCCTTTGTGGAGGAGAAGGAGCAATTAGCAGTCTGATAGCGAGATTAATAGCAGATGCTCATAATTAACTCACTATGCATGTAAGCAGCTATTGTCTCCATTTTATCCTGCGTAGATTGATATTCAGGAGTGACTCATTATATAGACAGAACCTATTTTGCCTGCAGAGCGCAGCCACCAGAATGGAAATTGCAATTAGAGTTGGCTGTGTCCCTGCCAAAAGGCTTGCGAGGGGAAGGCGCTGGGGCGGGACAGGCGCCCCCCGCCTGCCGGCAGCGCTGCCGCCGCTGCCCCCCGCAGCCCTGAGCAGCACCCCGGGCTGGGCGCTCCCCCCGCTCCCCCCGCCAGCCGTACTGCTGCACAGCCGCTGCCGGGCTGTCCTCGGCCCGCTTTGGACAAGGAGAGTTGAAAAATGGCTGGAGAAGCTGGAGAGTGGCCAAAAAACTGCAGAGAGTTGCAAAGAGAAGCAGAACAAAGCGAGGTCAAACGCTGCAGCGCTCTCCGGCCAGAACAGCCTTGTTTCTCGCCTGTAAACGCTTTCTGGGCCAGCCCTCCCCTTGCTGGTGCGCCTGTGCCCTGTGCCAGCGTGGGCGAGGGACGTTGTGATTCGTGTCCCCCCCCTTTGGGTGTCCATTGAAGGATGCAGGGCTGTGCCCACCGCCCCGGCAGGGGCAAGTACAGCTTCCCCATGCTCGGCACTGGTTTCAGAGGGGGGGCGCAGCAGGGAGCACTGGGGGCGCATCGTCTGTCCCCGCCTGGTGCCGGGGAGCGGTCCCTGCGTGGCTGGGTAGCCTGCGCATCGATCCACCGGGGCCCTTAAGCACATCTCTCACGGTTCAAGAACAGCCGAGCAGAGTGCTGTGACTGCCAGCCATTGCGCCGGCGCTCGGCTCGAGGCGGGTATCGATCCCAGGAAACTCGAGTCCTGGCGAGGGCTTGGGGGGGACTGGCGTGTCGTGTCGGTGCGAGCCAGGGCTGGGAGCCTTCGGACAGCAAAACGTGGTCCGTGTGAATCTGTGTCTATATTGTAGTGATGTCTGCTTGTGGCTGCTGAGCTGCAGGGACTCGCTGGACCTGACTTCTTTGGACATCCCGGTAATTGCCTGTCAATTCGCTTTCCTGGAACAGCTTCTCTAAGGATGACCCTCCCTGGGGAGAAGTGTAAAGCTGCTGCAGTCTATCTTTTGGTTGGATTTTTTTTTTTTTTTCCTCCCTGCTCACCATCACCTCTTAAAAGCCCTTCACTGGAGAGTGAGTCAGGGAAGGTTTATTTGTGTAACCCGATGAAGTGTTTGCAGACCAGAGAGACGCGAGCTGCCGAGGCTGGCGGCAGCGCCGTCCCTTTGGCTCAGCCGTGCAGTGTTGAAGGGCGCCCGGGGGAGGGATGCGGGTCCTGCATGGGGATTCGGTGGGGGACCGAAGGGTACGTCGTTATAATGCAGCCACCAGTGCAACCGCTCAGTAGGCTTTCGGAGAAATACTGGGGTATTTTAGAAACCTGTTGCTTGTATCCAAGAGCAACTGAGCATTGATGGAGAGGTGTGGTGGAGCTGGAGGGATGGATCGGGGCCCTCGGCTGCTCCCGAGAGCAGCGTTGCCCGTGGGCCCAGCTGCGGGGCTGTGTGGTGCTGGGGAAACCCCAGCACTGGCAAAACGTGCTTCGCTTCGGACTTGAGGTTCACGTGGCTTTGGAGGCCAGTGGTCTGTCGGGATGACGCGCTCTCCCTGAGTCCGTTCCAGCTCCTGTGAGCATCCTCGCAGAGCAAGGGCAGGACCTGGGGAGCTCGGCTCCTGCCCTGTGGTCCTCGCGCCATGCAGCTGCCACTGATGCGGTGATGGCGAGTTATGTTCTTTGGTACCCAGCACCGCTGGTCCCACAGACTCCCTGTACCCTGGGCCACAAAGCTGAGGTGTGAAAACAAAAGTTATTTGGGTGTTATGCTTCCCGCGCGCCGTGGCAGCCCTTATATCAGATGTGTCCTCATGTGCCAACGTGCCGTGCTTCCTTAGTTATGCATCACCTGGATGAAAGGAGCAATCCTGCGCTGCTGGAAGAGGCTGGGCACTCCTGTCTGACGAGCGTCCGTGCCGGCAGGGCGAACAGCGGGGTGCTGTGAAGGGGCTCAGTACCGGCGGCGCTGCTGTGGGGAAGGAGGGGAAGGGGAACCCCCCTTCCTGATGGTGTTGTACTGCTGCAGTCGAATCNGGTTTATTTGTGTAACCCGATGAAGTGTTTGCAGACCAGAGAGACGCGAGCTGCCGAGGCTGGCGGCAGCGCCGTCCCTTTGGCTCAGCCGTGCAGTGTTGAAGGGCGCCCGGGGGAGGGATGCGGGTCCTGCATGGGGATTCGGTGGGGGACCGAAGGGTACGTCGTTATAATGCAGCCGCCAGTGCAACCGCTCAGTAGGCTTTCGGAGAAATACTGGGGTATTTTAGAAACCTGTTGCTTGTATCCAAGAGCAACTGAGCATTGATGGAGAGGTGTGGTGGAGCTGGAGGGATGGATCGGGGCCCTCGGCTGCTCCCGAGAGCAGCGTTGCCCGTGGGCCCAGCTGCGGGGCTGTGTGGTGCTGGGGAAACCCCAGCACTGGCAAAACGTGCTTCGCTTCGGACTTGAGGTTCACGTGGCTTTGGAGGCCAGTGGTCTGTCGGGATGACGCGCTCTCCCTGAGTCCGTTCCAGCTCCTGTGAGCATCCTCGCAGAGCAAGGGCAGGACCTGGGGAGCTCGGCTCCTGCCCTGTGGTCCTCGCGCCATGCAGCCGCCACTGATGCGGTGATGGCGAGTTATGTTCTTTGGTACCCAGCACCGCTGGTCCCAGGGACTCCCCGTACCCTGGGCCACAAAGCTGAGGCGTGAAAACAAAAGTTATTTGGGTGTTACACTTCCCGCGCGCCATGGCAGCCCTTATATCAGATGTGTCCTCGTGTGCCAACGTGCCGTGCTTCCTTAGTTACGCATCACCTGGATGAAAGGAGCAATCCTGAGCTGCTGGAAGAAACTGGGCGCTCCTGTCTGACGAGCCTCCGTGCCGGCGGGGCGAACAGCGGGGTGCTGTGAAGGGGCTCAGTACCGGCGGTGCTGCCGCAGGGAAGGAGGGGAAGGGGAACCCCCCTTCCTGATGGTGTTGTAGTGCTGCAGTCGAATCGGGTGACTTCATTGTGGGTGTCGTGGTACTTGGTGTGCTCCTAACACTTCAGATCTCGTATTAAATCAACTGGGAGGGAGCCTTTGTGGCAGAAAAGCTGAGAACGTGCCTCTGGAGGCTCCCAGATGCAAAGCCAGTGGGAAAAGAACCTGAAATGGGCCGGGTTTGCAACCCCTGTAACGCCATGCTGGACCAATAGTTTCCCTTTTTTCCCCATCTTTGCTGAATTTCTTTGCTCTTGCTTGTCGAGTGGCAGGATTAAACAGAGCTGCCCTAGAAAAGGAGCTCTCTAAAGAAAGCACGTGAATCGACTGATGTCATCTACTTGGACTTGTGCAAGGCATTTGATACTGTCCCACACGATATCCTGGTCTCTAAATTGGAGAGACATGGATTTGACAAATGGACCANGCCAGGCTGGACGTGGCCTTGGGCAACCTGGTCTAGTGGGAGGTGTCCCTGCCTATGGCAGGGGGGTTGGAACTCGATGATCTTCAAGGTCCTTTCCAACCTAAACCATTCTATGATTCTATGATTCTATGAATAATGACAAAACCACAGCGCCGGTACCTCCGTCACAGCCTTGGCTGGCGTGAGCGAGCGCGACGGGGCTGCTGCCCTCCCGCATCCCGCAGGAGGCTGCCCCGGCAAAGGCTGCCGCTCCGCTGCACCGCCGCACCTGGTGAAACACCCGTTAAATCTGATGACGGCGCACTGATAGCAAAATAAAGTTAAACGACCGTTGGTTATCCCTTCGCTCACACGGCCTCGCCCACGGGCACTGAACGGAGGGCCGAAGCTCACCTCTGCGGGAGCGGTACCCGCAGAGCCCCCGCGCCGCCAGCCGGGGCTTTGCCATCGCCCGGGGCACAGCTCGGCGGGGCTGCAGCCCTCCCGCGCCCGCAAACGCTGCCCGGCTCTGTGCTGCAGTTCCGCAAAGTATTTAAGTACATGTTTGACTTTTATAAGCCTGTGTTTAATATATTTCCAATTAACCAAAGCACTTGAAAATGTGCTGGAATTTAAGCAAGCGGATAATTGCGTTCCGGGACTGGCGGCACTGTCAGGTCCGGGTCCGTACCTAATGATGCTGGGTGGATCGGGGAGAGTGGCTGTCCTTCCCCGCGCCGTGAATCCTGCAGGCTTCATTAGCTGCCCACACAGCCTGAGTGGAGAGGGCCACTTCTGCCGCAGCAGCCTTTGCAGGGAAAGGCTTTCATTGCTGCTCGGATGGCTGGGACGTGCCCCGAGGGTGTGGATATCGGCCCCGTTCCCCTGAGCGAGGAGCAGGCCCTTGGTTTTGTAGGTGTGGGGCAGTTGGTAAAGGAGGGTTGGGGATTTAAAGGGTTCGGTTTGGGTTCTTTTCTGCTTTTTAACCCTGGCCTTTGAAAGGGATGCTGAATGCCCACAGCCCCGCTTGGTCCCCTGCTGAGCCCTGCCGCACCGGGAGACGGCAGTGAGGAAGGCGTGCAACGCCGGGCTGGCCGCTTTTGCGGGGAGAGGATGAACGTCATACCCCACTCCATTCCTCCTCTCCTCTGGGAGCAAAGCGAGTCCCCATTCCCCCTTCAGAGAGCCGCCTCCCTCGCTGTGCCCCCCGCAAAGCGCAATCAGCCCGTGCCCGGGGCTGGATGCGGACGCAGAGCGCTGCGACCTGCGAGCAGCAGGGGCGAGGCGTGGGGATGAGAGAGGCAAAGCCGGGGTGGAATTACGCAGCTCTGCCTGCTAACAAATCATCCCATTTGCCTAATCCCTGCACCCCGAACAGCCTCACTGCCTGATCCCCTCTGAAACTCCAGCGAGAATCAAACATTTGTGGCTAATATCGTCTGCACGTGTAATTAGACAGCCGCGGTTGCCATCTGGGCTCTGTTCACGCTGACCTGCGCCCAGGCAGGGGTGTTGATGCTTGGGGGGCAGCCCCTTGCGGGTGGAGGGGACATCCCCTCGCGGGTGGATGGCATCCCTCGTGGCTGGAGCGCATCCACCTGCGTGTTGGCAGTGGGGAAACGGCTTCGTCCCCTTCCTGCTGGAAGGCAGGGGGTTCCCTCGCCGCAGCCTCGGCAGGGCGATGGGCAGGCAGAGGGCTGTACCCCGTCGGGGAGGAGGGCAGGAGCAGACCCCCAGCTGCTTATTTCACTGAGCGATGGCTCCGGCGTGGGCTGGCGGGGAAGAAGCGTACTCTTCTGAGCCTCCAGCTCTTTGCTCCTGCATCTTCTCACTGGCTCGTGTTGCCTCCTAACAGACCGCGAAGGTGCAGGCATATGGTAATGCATATTTAACTGATATTTACATTCAACATTGTCTCTCTGTAGCTCTGTTTTCCTTCCCAAACGCTCTCATTCCTCCGGGCTCCCGGCTGGTGCAGCTGGGGCGGTGCGAGGGAAGGCAGGCGCCCTTGGCGGGGGCCGGAGGGGCTGCGCTGGGGCGGTGCTGCCCACGCGCTCCTGCTCAGCGTCCCCTTCGCTGGCGCAAAGGCAGCGTGTGGGGGGCAGGTTGCTGCGCCGGGAGGCAAAATGCAGAGCCCTGCCTGCTCCGGGTGCCGGCTCCTAGCCTGGGGGCTCAAACTGCGCTCTGGAGATAAAGCAAAGCGTCCGCAAACCCTTTGTGCAGTTAAATACCTGGTGTTTTTGGGAAAGGTGCATGAGAAGGCGGTGTCGGGGTCTGCGAAGAGCTGAGGTGTGACGTGCCTGGTGTGCTCCCCTGCCCCCTGTGTGAGCATCCTCCTGCGCCGGGGAGCGCTCCCCGTCCCCCCCGCCTGCGGCCCTCTGCTTGGGAGAGCCAGTGGCACAGGGAAGGGCCTCAGCCGGGGCTGGACGTGGCACCGCGTCCATTGCTGCCTCTTACCCGTGGCTGAGAAATGAGAAAACCAATTAAGAATGGAGGGGAACTGTTAAGGCAAAAAAAAATAATAAATAGCTCCTGTTCCAATTGACTCTGCTCCTTAATCTCAGTGCTCGGGAGCTATCGTTATTCCAAATATACAGGCATAATAATTAAACATAATTACTTGTATGTTCTGGGCTGGTGACTATCTATACCTAACGCTCCTAATGAAATTTCTATTAAGAAACACACCGACTGTTTAATAAATAATAACAATACCTCACTGTCTAGTCATCGGGAGGTTGCGAGGAGCAGCGTGTCGGGAGGACATCCCCAGTCCCATCCTCACACCGCCCCGAGCCCTTTCGAGCCTGGGGGTGTAAGAGCCTCCCGCCGTCCCCACCAAGCCTGGCTCCTGCACCCTCGCCAGCCCCGGGGGTCCCTGCGGGCCCTTGGCTTCTGTCCTGTCCCCGAAACGCAGCCCAGCATCACCCGTGAAAGGTCTTCAGGGTCTTCAGTTTCTCCCTATAAAGGTTGAAAAGCAAATGATTATTTTAGTAACGAGGACGTCATCAGAGCTCCAGAGAGAGAAATCACCTGTGTAGCTCTGAACCTTCTCCTCGAGAATTAATCCTAATTTAGGATCCAATTACAAACATGGAGGGTGATATAATGGCCTGAAACATTAGTCAAGGCAAATTCCATAACTGATGACTGCTAATGTGAAACAGGTTGAAAATGAGGACGCATTTTGTTTTTAAACCCTTACCTCCTCCCCCTCCTCTGAGAAATCCGCCGGCTTAGGGAGCGAGAGCACTTCAAGAGAACAAAGACCCTTTGAAAGCTCCTTTTTTCCCCCCCCTTTCAATGCTTATCTGAAAGGACATCTTTTTCCCCTTAGTTGCTGTAATCATAAAAGCACAGGTGACAAACTGCTTCATATCAGGCATCATCAATTCGAAGCTGGGGGTTTTATAAATATATATATATATATATGTGTGTGTGTGTATATATAGAAAAGGCAGCAGCAGCATTCAGGCTCTGTGCCAGCAGATGATTCCTATCGGCTCGCCGGGGAAAGAGCAAGCCAACAAACTTGAAGGGACAACTTTAATCTCGGCGTCCCCCGCGGCGGCGG
>VUYV01000284.1:816736-942599 GCA_008711295.1 Anarhynchus alexandrinus | reverse complement strand
TCCCCTCTCCCCGCACCCCCAGCACCCCCTCCCCGCACCCCCAGCGCCGCCGCCGCTCAGCCCCCCGGGCCGCGGCGGGAGGCACTGCTGCTGCGGGGCCATGAGGGGGAGCTCAGCCCATTCGCTGCCTGCGCGGCGCGGCGCGGCGGCGGCCGGGGTTTGCTTGGCTGGCCGAGGGAAGGCGGCGGCCGGTGACACCGGGAGAGCCCTCCCCGGGCTGCCTCTCCTCCTTTTGGGGCCGGCAGGTTCGCGTTTCAGACCCAAAGCGCCCGCAGCGTCCCTCTGTGTGTGCTCGGTAGGAGCCCGGGCCAGCCAGGGCTGCTCCCGCCGCCCGCCCGGTACCCGGCTGCAGCATCCTCATCCTCATCCTCGCCTCTGCCCCCGCCGCCTGCGCCAGGTTCTCCCTCGCGCGTCGCATCGCCTGTTTCCCAGCGCTTGTGGGTGCTCTGCTGCGGGCGCCCGTGTCACCGATGCACACACCCATGCGCACCCCTGCGAGGTGACACCTGAGCAGGGGCATGGCGGGGGGCGAAGGAGCCTCTCGGGGCACCATCCCATGGGAAAGGGAGGTCCCCGTCTTGCACAGAGTCTGAAACTTGGCCCTTGTCACTCCCAGCCGTCTTGCAGCTCGTGGCAGACAGAGAGCGGAAGGGGCAGAAAATACTTGTGCTTTTCTGTAGTACAATTTTCTGAAAAAGAAGACAAATTCTGTCCTGTGTCCGCAATTATTTTATTATGCAGCACTAATGAAAAATACACTTGAACATCTAAAAAAGGCCTATGGTAAAGAGTTACTTAATGGAATAAATCACTTTAAATTAAGCAATTATCCCCTTGATTTTTTTTTTTCTTTAAAGCAGCAATTGGCTAAAGGTGCTTCAGTTGTGTGTTTGATAACTGCCGTGTGGATGCAGCGAGCGGCGCAGCTCCCCGTGCCGGCCACGGTGCAGGCAGGGCAGCGGCTCTGCTGGCAGCAGAGGTGTCGCTCCAAAGCAAGGCTGGGTTGGTTGTGACGCTGCGAGGCTGAGGACGTGTGGGAAGTGCTGCCTCTTGTCCTCCTTTGGGAAAATCAAGATTTGTGATTGTTAGGAGAGGTTGCACGGGGCATGGGCTGACAGGGATTCCCCCTACTCAGAGGGATTGGACAGGACAGACAGGCGGTGCCCAGCGAGCAACCTGTGTGCTTTAGCATCTTTGTTTTTCACTTTGAGGGTGGTGAGGCACTGGCACAGGTTGCCCAGAGAGGTTGTTGAGTCCCCATCCCTGGAGGTGTTCAAGGCCAGGCTGGAGGTGGCCTTGGGCAGCCTGGTGTGGTGGGAGGTGTCCCTGCCTATGGCAGGGGGGTTGGAACTCGATGATCTTCAAGGTCCTTTCCAACCTAAACCATTCTATGATTCTATGATTCTATGATCTTTAGCAGAGCTGCCCAGGTCAAAGGAGGGGGGTGCTGGGGCTCCGCTGCAGCTCCCCGGAGAAAGGCGAAGCGGGGAGGACAGTGGCTGAAGCGACCAGGTGAGATGCCCGTCAGCCTCTGTTTCCCGAGCCAGCCCCTAGCCGAAGGCTGAGCAGGACGGGCACGGGAAGGCTCCAGAGCTCGTTCAGCCGGTTTCCTAAGAGACGGTGAAGCTGCTCCTGCCTCTGCCACGGCGCTTGCGTGCGGCAGCAGCGGTCGGTGCTGAGCGGAGCTCCCGGCGCGGTGCCCTGGTCCTGCACGCCACCGCTCCAGGCGGAGACGGGGTGCAGGAGGCAGGACGCGGTGTCCGTCCCGGGCACGCTGGTGGTCCTCGCTGCCAGCTGGTGCCGAAGCGTGAGCCGGCGGGGCCTCTTCCCACAGCCCTGCCAGCGAGGAAGGGAGGGAGAGAGGCGATAAATATACAAGCTAAATAAATAGCTGGGCTCTTCAAGGGGGAAATCGGGGCTGTAAATTAGGCAGAGATTATCTTGTGATCCCGGGAACGGAGCTTCATAAATATTAACGGAGTAACACGCCCCGGGGCGCGGGAAGAGCGCTGCAGAGGATGCTGAGGGGCCAGGCATGGGATGTGTCCCGGGCGGGGGCATTTCCACCCGGGCTCCGTGTAACTCACTGAGGAAGGTGGCCACCACGGTGAGAAGCGGACCCTCTGCGGGGTCTCAGCCCGCCCCAGGAACAGCGGACGGTGAGCACTTGGTCTCACCTGTTCCTTCTCCTCCTCCTCCCACCCGGGTCTGAGCCCCCACAGCCTCATGGCCCTGCGGGGAGCTGGGGGGGAATGTTGAGCCTCGGTTTTGTGTTTGCACCAGATATACGGTGCGAGGAAGGTGTGATAAAGAGTGGCCAGTACAGACATATCGGCTTTCTGGTCTGCTGAGTATTCCCCGGCCTTTCACGCTCGCTGCTCCCGGCTCTCTCTCCTATAGCACATCTGTGTTCATCCAGGAAAACCAAACATTTTTCTGTGACTTTCTAAACGGCTCCTGCGCGGTCTCGTTTCCCAGCCCCATCCCTCTGCCGATTCCACCCTACTCTGGCTTATTTGTTAAATATCCTGTAATTATATAGAAATAAAAGGCTCCTACAGATTAGAGGGTAATTATACTTAATAGGAACAAAATGAATATTCCTGGTTAACCATTTGGGTTTGGGAGACAGATGGCATGTAACCCCGTGTTTGCCTCCTAACATCGCAGCGACGACAGCGCAGTAATTAACCAGTTGCTATCTGGCTCGTAGCCAAAGGCATTAATTGGTTAACCGTCCCTGCGTGTACGCGAGCGGCTTTGCGGGTAATTTATTCGGCCCCATCCTCGCGGCGGGCTGTCGGGATGGTTCGGGGTGCCCCGGCCGGCGGCATCGTCCGCCCTGCGTGGACCTGCCCTGCCGTTCCCCAGGGCCACGGCCACCTCGTGCTGGCCGCAGTAGATATCTCTGGCGTTACCCGTTCCGACATGCACGCGCCCAGTCAATTGAACGAGGCGGCTGCTGATGGCAGCATGACAAGCAATATCCATAACTGCTTGTAATCTTCCGCAGACATTCAATTGCTCCCATCCAGCTCCATTGAAGATGAAGAGGCTCCTATTATCTTGAGATCCTTCTGCCACCGGTATCGCAAACCGATGCTGACACACGGCCTGGGCACGCTTAGAGCGACGCGCTCATTACAATACGTACTTTGTCATCTCTGGCAAGACGGTGGAATCGGAGGGGACCAATGGTTGTCGCGTGGGCGGCAGGGGATGGGGCTGGAGGGTCTCCCGCCCAAGGCAGGGCGTGAAGAAGAGTTGCCCCTCAGGCTTTGGGCCGGGGGTGGAAGCCCTCGGGGCTTCAGCGGCCTCTTCTTGGAGGCACTTGGACAAGATTTATTGCTGCTGTTGGAAGCCCGTTTGAATGCAGGCTCTGTGATGTGTTCAAATAGTGTTAATAAATACGACAGCAGCCACAGGGAGAACTTGGTGTTTCCTGTAAATTCAGCATCTAAACAGAGACATCGTTTTGTCTTCTACAGTTTAACACGATTCATAATTTTGCGTTTTAACAGGCTTCCCCCGGGGCCCCGAGATGCTTTTTTTAGTGGAGGCTATTCCCAATTACCCACTGTGCCTCCCAGGAGGTGGCTCCTGGTTAAACGCATGCGGGACGGACTTGTCTGAAGCAACAAAAGCTGCCAAGACACACGCCGCATCATCTCCCCGGCCTCCCATTTCCTTAACGAGACCTTTGCATCCCTGCATCGGCGGGAATTCACCGCTGCCTGCCACCCAGGCCCTGCACCGGGACTTTTCTCTGTGTGTATATGTGTATATATATGTATAATTCATCACAGCGGCCGCAGAGCCTCTCTTCTCCTTTGAGGGCATGCTCGCTGTCCCCTCGTCTCTTCTCTCAACTCAGGGCTGCACTGGTCCCCAGTGGCTGCCACCTCCTGGGGGGCAGGGAGCACTTGGCATGCCGGAGGGTTGGATGGTATCGCTCTCACGGGCATGGGATTTTGCCTGTACGTGATTTTGCAGGGGTGATACAGCTCTCCCAAATCTGCGCGTTACTTGCCATTATTTCCCCCCGCCACATCTTTGTGAAGGATGAATTTAGCCAGGAATAATCAAAAAGCTGTTGGGCGGCTGCTGCCGTGTAGTCCCCCCGGGGCGCGTGCCCCCGCGCTGCTCCGTAAAGGGCGAGCAGAAGCGCGGCAGTGAGCCCTGCTGGCTTTACAGCGCTGGCGTCCCGCAGACCCTGCCGTGCTCCGGGCACCGTCTGCCCTGTGCCTTGCTTCTCTCTTGCTGCCCTCGTGGGTGCTGCCGCTGGAAAACGTGCTTTCTGCGGCCTTGGAGAGCTAGGATGCAAAAGCAGAGGCGGCTGCAGGAAGGAAAATGCGTTAAAAATGGGAGTGAGTTTGTCGCGCGGGTGCTGGGCCGGGAGCGCGGCTGCCCCCGTGGCGGGATGGGGGGCGCGAGCGGCCGGCTGGGGGCTCCCCGCGGCGCGTGCACCAAGGGGGGAGGCGCCTGGGCTGATGTTCTTCTCCTTCATAGTTTTGAAATTAGATGGTTTTTTGATGATGGTGGATTTTTTTTTTCAATTTATAAGGACTTTTTCATATAAAATTATGAACCTTGTCACAACAAAGAATGGGAAATATCAGAATAATGAAGTGTTTCCCAAGGATTACAATGAAAAGCTGGAGCTGATGCAGCCCAGCAGAGAATAAAGCTGAAGCTCTCTTGCGTTAGGACCGAAGCTTTGGTGCTGATTCCGGAGGTGCCTTCCCCTGCCATGGGCGGGAATGGGGTTTATTCCCCCTGGGCACGTCTCCTCTGGGGCCGCTGCCTCCTCCGCTCTTGCACCAGCCCTGCCCCCGGGGAGCGGGCGCCTCTCCCTTCCCGCCTGTTTTTGAACTGCCAGGGCTGAATTTATCGGGGTCTTTGCCATTACCTGATTTCCTGGAAAATTAATTAGTGTCCCTGGAATGGAAAGCGACTGCAGGCAGCCAAAAGGCACGTCCCAGGGGACCTATTGCAACCGCAAACAGAGCGATCGCTCTTGGCCTGAACGCCGCCTGCCGTGATTTTGGGTTGCCAGTGCAGCCCTCTTCAGAGGCGGGGATGCTTCGGGGGTCCCTCGCTCCCTGGCTCGGCGGTGGGGTGGAAACCCACCCCCTCCCCACCATCAACCCCCCCCTATAAACCCCACCGCCCTTCTCTCGGCTGCCGGAGTTCAGCGCCGGCCGTCGAGTCCAACCCTCGCTTTTGCCTCCCTCGCTCTCTGCCTGCCCTTCCCTGCGCGCGCGGGGGGCACCCCTGGGTTTCGCTGGGGCGGCCCCCCCGGCCCTGCCCCGCTCCCGGCCCCCCCAGCCCAGCAGCTTTTGGGCTGGCGCATGGGCGAAGGGAGGTTTAGTAATGAATTTAGATTTAATTTGCAAGTGAAAAAGATCGTTTTCTTTTGTAGCTTACGCTGCAGCCCAAATGTCTAAGCTTCTAGGGTTTAAGTCTAATTAACTGCATTTCACAGCTTATTTAAAGAAAAGAATGGAGGCATTAAAATTGTAAAATCTAATTTTTAAGTAAATCTTTCAGCACAAAATTAATGTCGCAGTCTCCCAGCCGTCTTGGCAATATATCTCTTGTCTTCAAATTTCAAAATGAGCTTTTGCAAACATGAAATTATTCATTAGACCGTCTGGTAAAAGGATAAATAAGTGTCTCTTCACATCCAAGATCTCCCGGTTTTCCATTTAGCACGAGATCGGCTTATTCAGCCCGAAGCCACGCGGCCGATGGGATCCCTGCGGCGGGAGGCGAGGGCCGGGAGCGGGCAGCCCTGCTGCCGGGCCGTCCGGCCGGGGTCTGCGGCGCCGTCAGACGGAGCGAATCCCCCCGGTATTTTGTCCCATGAATTTTGCCCGGTCTGTTAAATCTCGGCATCCCCATCAGGCGGCCCTGGCCATCCCGCGGGACCCCCTGGGTGGGGGCCCTGCCCACCCCCGGGGCCGCCCATCCCCACCCGACCTCCTAACGCCATCAAAGGGCGCTCGTTTGTGCCCTCGTCGAAGAGGAATAGATTTTGTGGAACCAGAAAAATATTATTTTAACAACTCCTTTTTTATATCCCTTCTAAAAACCCCGGTGATTTGTCTTTTTCTTGATTAAAGTCACATAATTAATTGCAGGAGCAACACGTTTAATGCTAATTACATAATTACTTTTGTGCACGATGCCTCCAAACCTGGCGGCGTGACCTTGGACGGGCTCCGGCTGCTCCGCGGGGCGGGTGGAGAGGCGGGTGCCGTGGAACCTCGGGGGATAGGCAGAGCAGCCGTGAAGGTGCTGGTGTTCTCTCGGGGCTCCCCCCGGGGTTCCTGGCCAGGGAGCGGGAGCGTCTCCCTGCCCGCATCTGCGTGCCCGGCACACCTGCAGACTGGGACTTTTTGGGCAAAGTCGGCAGAGGCGCTGGCTCAGAGACGCAGGGCTGGAGCTCCCCGAGCATCCCCCGCGCCGGGAGAGGACTTCTGCCTTGTTTCCCAACACAGAAAACGCAAACCTAAATATTTAGAGGCAGTTCAGGGGTAAAACATAAACAAGGCAGGGATGTTGCCACTGGCGGGAAACGGGTGGTTGAAGCCCAGCAAAGCCCTCTGTGGGAGAGCCGAACGCCTTAGCGCGAGCAATCAAAGCGCCGAGGTGCTGGAGCGGGGAGCGCTGGCACTGCCGGACCCCCTCCCGCCCCAGCAGCCGCGTCCTGCCCACGCTTCCCTGCTGTGGGGCACGGCAGCGGAGCCCATCAAACCCTTCCCGGCTGCTCTGCGCGCTCCCGGGCGAACGCAGCATCTTCTCGGGTTTGTTTGGGTCCCTCCCCAACTTCTGTTCGTGATGAGGGATTTATTTCCTCTACAAAAGCCCGTAATTAGTCTGTAAAGATCTCGTTTCGTGCTTGCGGTGCCTCTTCCCGAGCTGGGTCAGACAACGCTGATCCTCGCTGGGGCCCCGGGGGCTGGCCGGATTCGGTATCGGCGCTGGCTGATCCTCCCTGACCCAAAAAGAAAGGCGGGCTGCGCCTCGGGAGTTGGCGGGGAGGGTCGGGTCTGCCAGCCGCAGCCGCCGGGGTCCCCTGCTGCAAAAAAGCACATTAATCAACAGTGGAGCGCCGAACGCAGGAGAGCCGTGATTAACAGTTCGGGGACGCGTAGAAAAATGACGCTTCTTAGCGCACCCCACAATCCCGGTCTGCAAATGGGATGTGAAGAAGCGAGGTGTGTTTTGGCAGCGCCGGGGTCAGTCGCCGAACAGTGCCGTGCCGGGAGGTGTCCCAGAGGGGTACGGGCAGGCTGTGCCCGCAGCCCGGGGGTGGGCAGCACCGACCGGGGACGCTCAGGCGGGGGGTTAGGAGGGAAACTTGCGTCTTAAACCTTTTGAAATGCCCATTTAGAGCACCCGACTATCACCTGGCAGTGGGTGAATTATATTTGTAGGAGCAGCCGTGCAGTGAGTGACCCCCACCACGTGCTGACAGTCGCATCTCGTGCCCTGTGCTCTGGGGACAGCCCGGAGCTGCCTCCCGCGCGCCGGGGGCGTTCCGGGGAAATAATGACCCACACAGGGGCCGGCCCGGACCGAAATCCCCTGGAAATGCCCGGCTAAGTGGGGCATTTCATTTTTATTTTAATTCTGCACAACTGAGAAACGAAGAGCGGCTGAAATGTGGTTTCCGGGTGGGGAACTGCAGTGCCGCGAGCGCGGCGCTGGGCCCACGATGTCCCTGCGAGCAGCAGCGCTGCCGCAGCCAACGCGCTTCTGCTAACATCGCCCTTCTGGGCGCTGCCTGCTTTCTAGAGGGACGGGTGCCGGCCGGCACGCGGACTCGTGGGGCTCCAGAGGGACATTTCCCTCGGACAATATGGGATCTGGGCTGATCCTGGGAAGCAGAAGCTGTTTTTCTTGTAAGCTGGAGCAGCCCCATCTGACATCTGCCGAGCAGCAGTCCTCGCCTCCGGCCGAGCTCGGCAAAATCCTGCCAGGGTGGAGAAGGGAGCAGGAGCAGCGCTTTGGATAGCTCCTTATAGTACTGCTATTTCTTGTTATTTTTTAAGAGTAATTCTGAATTACAATGCGTTTCTGCAGGCTCTACTGTATTCCTGAGAATCACGCTCTGTGCTAAATCAGTCCGTGGCAATCAATGCTTTTCTAATGAATTCTGAATTCCTAATGTCAGGACATTACGTTGCCTGTTTATTTTCTCTCTGCCCTTGTCTTATTCCCCTGCATTATTCCTGTAAGCTGCATAAAATACATTAGATGTATACATACATTTTTTTCCCTTTCTCCCCTCTGCAGACCTCATTGGAAAAGTTAATGGTGTGTTTCTGGAGTAATTAGAATGATTTAAATGGCCTCGTAACAAAGTTCTTCCGCAGAAGCAGCCGCTTCTCACCCTCTGTGTCTGTCATATCTTGGCTAGAAGGAGCAGCGGAGGAAAAACGCGGTATGAAATGGAGGGGAACAGCCCCCCAGCGAGGAGATCTGGGGGCGGGTCCGTGGGAATTGGTTATTCGCGGCCGGCAGTTCGGCAGGATTTGCTTGTACATCTGGAAATCAGTTAAAACAAGGGGACGGCTCTTGCGAGGGCGTGCTGCGGTGACCCCTCCGTCCCTTCCTCCGGAGCTCTCGGCACGGCTGTCGGCAGGGGAGGACGTGGTGCGCCCCCTCTCTCCAGACCCCGCCGGGGGGTCCGCGGGCAGGAGGAGCCTCGCCAGCGCCAGAATATTCAGGAATATTCGCAGGCTGGGATTTTTGGCCGCAGGCAGATGCTGGCTCTGCAGACAGCTGCGCCTTTTGAAGCCGTCGCTGCCTCCAGCTGTTTGCTCTCCCCCTCTCCCGCGGCCGCCGAGCCCCCCGGGAGCAATCCCGAACCTGTCCCGGCCAACGCGAGCCCAGGCTGCCCGATCGGAGCGCACGCCGATGCTCCGCAGGTCCCTGCTTGCTCAACATCTGTATTTTGGCCCCGAGCGCTGGGCTCGCCATGGCAACCGCTGCGGCGGTCCTGCGGGCCAGCATCCCCGGTGCCTCCGCGCGTTTTGGGGAGCGCCGCGAGCCACGGCCCCGCTGCCGGCGGGCAGGGAGGGTGCTGCCGTGGGGGTGGGGAGGGACGCGCTGCCGGGCTGTGCTGCCGTCACAGCCGTGTCCGGCCCCGCGCGCCGCTGAGGTGGTCGAGCATCGACTGACTGCCTGGCCTTAATATTGTCATCTATCCCCAGGGGAAACGACTTCCCACCCTGGCTTTGTTCAGGGAGCTGCAAACTTCCAAGGGTACGTGGCGGTGGTGTCAATCTTCCCCAGCTCGGCACTGCCTGAGGCGCGGATGCCCGGCGTGTGGCCGAGGCGGCCCCGGGGGCCGTCAGCGCTTGGTTTGGGGTGCTAACTCCGTCCCCGCGGTGGGGGGACCGTGGCTGAGAGGCGCTGCCATCCCGAGTCCTGCTCCTTCCCCTCGCCCCGCAGACCTGCGCGGAGATGCCGGGATGGAGTCTGGCTTCGGAGTCTCCTCTCGTGTTCCCAACAGTGCCTTAGAAATTAAGAATCAATCCGATTATTCAAGCCCATAAACAACATCATAAAAATAACATCAATTTGCACAGAAAGGCGCTGCATTAATGTGCTGAAATAATGATGCACTTTTACAACATAAATTTACAATCAATCTTGCTTTTAACACCGTGAAACAACAGTTGGAGGAGGATCAATCCTGAGCCTGAATTAGATGGCTTGAGTCAGAGATGCTTCGGGGGGTTATTTTTGGAAGCTTTTAACAACAGCGCTGGCAGGGCTTTTGCTAACAGATTCGCCGGGTCCGTGTGCGACAGGCGCTGCCGGAGCACCCCGTGCCCGCGGCTTGGGCCCCCCAGGAGGTCGCGGCAGGGGCTGCCTCGGCTCCGCACGCCGCGCTCTCCCTCCGAGCATCGGCGCGGGAGCGGCGTGCGCTGCTGGAAGGGAAACGGGCAGCCGTATGCAGCCGCAGAAAGCAGGCTGGGCTGCTGGCTGGCAACCTGGCCGCCGGCAGGTTGGCTCCGGGGGCTGTAGCCACCATCTGGGGGCACTGGAGGTGGGTGTTCCTTCCCTGGGGCTGGGCAGGAGCATGTCCCATTCTCCCGGTCCCTCAGACCTGCCCTGGTGTGGGAACCGTATGTCCCGGGAAAGGGCGATCGCCCAGATAAAGCCAGGTAACTGCAGCTGCCTGCGCCAGCCTTGTCGAGAAACATCCCTCTCCTGCTTCCCACTTCCCTGGAAAGCTCGCCGGGGGTCCTGGCGGCGGCCGCTGCAGCTCGCTGCCCGGAGCTGCTTCCCACCCGTTGCATTTTTCGGAGTACCTTTCCAGTAAAGGCTCGGACCTTGTTGTCTCCAGCATCCCCCGGCCCTGTCACTACTGCTTTTTAGCTTGCCGGCTTTCTATATTTATTATTTTTTCTTGTAAACGGGCACCGAAATGAAATCTATGCTTATGGAGAGATTGATTAGTTAACCAACTCAATTATATCTTTAGCCGAGAGCTATATTAAGTAATGCAGCAAAATTATTGCTCTGCGCAGATCCATTTTGTTAAACAGCTGTTCGCCGGCCCAAGGAGGAGAAGATGGAGGTTAAAAATGCCTTTCTGGTGCCGGAGCCACAGATACACGAAAGCCGCGAGGCCGCCGATGCCATGGGCACCCCGAGCGCGGCCGGGCCCGGGGCAGGCATGGCAGCCGGCGTGAGCCCCCGCTCCCGGCTGAGCTGGGCTCCCTTCCCGAGGGCTCCCGGGCTCTGCTGCGCGCTGCGGGACGCTCGCCGCCAGGGTTTAGAGCAGGCGCCAGTCGGCACTTCGAAAATACCAAGTTAGGAGACATTCCCGTACCCCGTGCCCCGGGTTTGTCCATCGCGTGGGTGGGCGATGCCCCCCGGCGTGGCAGCGGCGGCAGGGCTCCGGCAGCCCTTCCCCGGCCCTGCGGCGCTGGAGCCCCGCTTTCCGCCCGGCTGCCCTTAAAGCGTTCACAGCTTCCAGGGAGCTCCGGCGGCTCCGGCGGGTTTCTCTGCATAATTCAGAGGAAGCTGAACTCATCTTCTTATTCTAAGTGTCTTTTAGGAATACAATTAGCTTCCGCACCGCTTTTGTACTTTCTAAACCTTTTAATTTAGTCATACAAGGACAAGGGTGTTACTGCCGGGAACAGGTATGTACAAATGCGAAAGGATCTGGGTCAGACTTGGTCATAATTAAAATTGTATGCCCTGCGTTTCAAGTGCTTTTCTGCATACTACGCCTGCCTTTATGTGCGATTGCAAATGCCATCGCAGGGAGAGGGGAAAGGGCCACTTGTTCGGGGCTGGAGAAGCCTCCGCGCTCCCGTACCGCCGGCGAGGCGGCGGCAGCCGCCTTCCCGAGACCCTCCGCCAGCCCACGGCTCGCAAACCGGCAACAGCAAAGGGTCGGTGGCGTCGCTCACGCCCTCCGAGAGGCTCCTGGAGAAGCGTCAGGTTTTCGGGGAGGGGACCGTGCAGAGGCGCTGCGGTGCCCTGGAGGGATTATCCTGTCACGGGGGGTAACCCCCTGGGGAAAGGTGCAGAGGGGCTCAGCCCATCCGAGGAGCGGCTGCCGGCGATTTGCTACGGCACACGTCCCTGGTGCGGCGCTTGTGGGTTACGTGTGCGTTCCTTCGGCCCGTAACTCAATAAAAGGGAGCCGCTCGTTACAGGCGTGCCCGGCCGGCCGAGCGCCCTCGTAAACGTGCCCGATGGATCATTATGATCCAGCAGGCCCAGGTGAAATAATGAGTTTTCATTGCTGCCCAATAAACTTTATGGAAGCTATAAAAAAATGGAGCTCCGCACCGATACAGGCAGGCACCTGGAAAAGCGCAGGAGGGGGGCTCGAGGGGAGGGGGCCGCTCCGGGGCCCCGGCAATGCGCAGTTATGAGAATGGTGGTAATTGGCCTCGGGCGGCGTTCCCGTCCCGGCCGGGGAGGTGCGGGTACGAGGTGGGAGGGCTCAGTGCCATCCGGCTCGCTGTGCGGGTACCGGGAGGGGAGAGACGGGCGCGCGTGGAGGGAGATAGTCTATGAATTAAATACCAAAACCGCCGCCCCATTACAGCTGCACACGAGGGTCACTTGTTTTATTGACTGTGGCACAATTCAATCCATTTCCAGCCTGACATTTCTGGTCCTTCCTCCCTCTCAAAGCTTTTCTTTTACAGCAGCTCAGCTCCCCAAAGGGTGTTTTTTTTCCTTCCGCTGCCATTCAAAACCTCCAGAGGATTTATGTTTTCTCTAGATGTAAGCTCTGCGCCGGCTGGCGCGCGCTGCCTGGGGGCTGCTGCCCTCCCCAGAGCGGCTGGGCCAGCCCGGTGTCGGGCGGCCGCTCTCCCAGGGGGACTTCTGCCCCATCCACGTCCCACAGTCACACTCTGCGTGTGCCTCTCACCAAAAGCCTCGGATGATTTCCCATTTCATTTGCATTTTTCAGGCGATAAAACCAAATTATAAATGTCACCTGTCCTGCTTTTAGTGATGGCAGGCATTTCTGGTGTTCGGGGGGAGCGCGGGTGGTGCTGGAGGGGTGGGAGGGTGCTGCTGGAGGAGCAGCGTCCCCAGGACAGCCGGGGACACGAGCGGCCGTGTCACGGAGGCAATGCTGGGCACGGCCCAGGCGCGGGGCTGGCATCCCCTGCCCGGTACCGGCTCCCCGCTGCCCGCCGCCCGCGACACCCCTCTGCCTTTCCCTGCCCGGCGTCCTCACGAGCTCTCCAGGACGTGCGCTGTTCGTGGCGCTGCGCGATGCCCAGCGCAGATGTCAGTAGGAGCCTTTAGGCTCTAACACTAATGGCAACAACAGCGACTAAGTCTGATATACCTTCATTGTCTGCAAACAAAGCAAGGCTGGTGCTCGCGGCTTGACGTGGAAAAGCAGTCCTTCACGTGAATTGCATCCCAGGCTTGGGAAAACCTGACTTCTGGTGCTCGGGGGACGCGGGGACGGTGGGAGGCTGCGGCGTGCTGCGGCACTGACCCGTTGCCGGCAGCGTCCCCGGGGCGGGATGCGGGGTGAGAGGCTGCAGGGCTGGCACGTCGCACCGCGGGCGGGCAGGGACAGCCCACGCTCGGCGGCACCTCTCCGAGAGAGGCTGCCCCCGCAGTATGGCCTTGCAAAGTTCGCTACTAAATATTTAATTCGGACTTAACAACTCAATATGTTTGGTGCTATCTGAGGGTCCGGGGCTTGCTCCCGGCCCGCTCTGATTAACAAAGTGCCCGGCCGGCAAAGATCTGCTGATCCAGTCACCCAGGGCTGTGTTACACACCGCTCGATGCTGCCGGAGAGGCAGCATTAACTGGGAAGCATCGATTTCGGCATTAGCTGGCTTTTACATTCAAAAGCAGACAATGCAAGGACCTTCAATTATCTTCAAAGCATCTGAAGGGAAGGAAATTGGTCTTAGATGTGGTAAATAGACTCCACAAACTCTACCGAAGCATGCAAAGATGTACACAAGGGAATTACGGATTCTTGTGTAACCGGTTGGAGTTTACTCAAAAATGTGATTGGAATTCTCCAGATTTCACGGTGGGCTGTTGTGGCGCTAATCTGATTCGGGGGTTTGCTAATCTGACTGGGATTACTGCTTTAAGAAGCCATCCTCCTCTAGCATTTCCTGAGGGGCTCAGGGGTGCCTGGGCAGAGCGACATTTCCACTCAAAACAGCTCTACGAATTATCGCCACTCGACTCTCCTTGGGGCTGACCGTGTACGTTACCCCGCGTGAGCCTGCGCCGCCGCTCGCGCGCGTGTCCTTGCGGGGGAGCTGAGCCTGCGGGTCCCCGCCTCGCCGGGCGGCTCCCCCCGCGCTCCCGTTCCAGCCTTTGGGCTGGAAATGCACAATAACAACGGGACTTCTTTCAGCAGCACTTGCTCTTCCCTCAGCCTGATGCTAATGGCGTCAGCTGGGGCTGCGTTTCGTCTTTGGTTCTATTCCGGTTTGCTTTTTGGGGAGGTTTTTTGTTTTTCTTTTTTTTTTCTTTTTTTTCTGATATCATATTAATTGCCTGCATATGTTGGGCCAGATTTTCCCAAGAGCATCCGAGCAGCAAGGGAATGTTTCTTGGCTCCTGAATAATCCGTCTATCCCTGCAGATGCTGTGCACACAAAAAGTTTGTTCCTAAATCCTCCGGAGACTGGCGGCCCCCGGGGCTCCCTGGCGCTGGGTGAGGCTGTGCCCCCGGGGTGCCGTGGGGCGGCGCTCCCCGCTCCCGTGGGAACCGTCGCACCCGTGGCGGGAGTGCCCCGTCCCCTCCTGCGGGATGCTGCGTCCCCAGCTCCCCGGCCCCTCGGCGGCTGCCTTCCCAGTGGGGCACGGCGGGGATCCCCTGGCACAGCTCTCCATCCGCTTGGGAAAGGAGGAGGCGGCAAGGCTGGGTGAGAAAGGTCTGCCCCGCTGCTAGAGGCAGGACGGGAGCTCGGGAGCCCCCGATCCTCGCTGGACCCAACCTCCCCGTCAGCTACTCTTGCACCACCGAGCACTGCTCCAGTGGCAGAGCAGCCCTGGGGCAATTCCTGGAGGTTTGGCTGCGTGCAGCCCGCCGTAGGTACGGGGATCCTCTCTGCACCCACAGCGTCTGCTCACAGTCGTAGCGTTGCGTAAAGAACATAAGAGCAGCATTTTTGCAGTCGCCGCCCTCTGCTTTGACAAGCTGGGTGGCAGCGTGCCCGGCGCCCTGCGTATCCCTTTTTCCCAGGCATTGCTCTTTAACGGGTCATTAGTGCTGATGAGGAATGGGACTCTCCCCGCGAGCCGGTACCGCTCGCCCTCTGTGCAAGGGAGGAAACGCCAGCAGGAAAATGGCTCTGTTATTGTGCCAAAGCTTAAATAAGGAAATCCTGTTTAAAATGGTCTTTTTTCAAGCCCTGGTGGTTTCCCCAGCCCCAAAGGTTGTATCGAGCAAATACACCAGATCTTTCCGACAAGGATTATTGACTGGGAGTCACACACCGTGTAAACAGGGGTGGCAGTTTTGATCTACAGCGTGTCCATGTCAATACTCTAATTGATCCAAATGGAGGGAGTTTAAAGCCCAGAAGGAAGTCAGGCTCGGCACGCCGGAGCGGCGCTGCCGGAGAGGCAGCCACCTCCGCGCGGGCTGGCTCGGCAGCGGGGCCCTTTCCCGAGGGCGAGGGGGGACACCCGGCGCGGGGCGATCCGGGGACCCTGCGAACCGCGGGCGGAGGGCACCGCTCTCCAGCCCGGTGGGGTTCGTCTGCGTCCGCAGGGCGGGCGAGGCTGGGCTTGCTCTCCCCATTGCTTAGCAACACCGCAGGGCCAGCAGCAGCCGGAGGGGGAAGAGGAGAACCACAGGCGGCTAAACTCAGCTTTGACCCGGCTCTGTCTGAGCAGCCTTCCGAAACCTCTCCCTTGCCACCCTCCCCGCCTGCCGCGGGGTCCCGGTGCGGGGGGGTGATGGAGCGGAGCCGGGGGATGCTGCAGCGCTCTGCGGGGCTCTCAGGCTGTGCTTATTCCTGCGTTTATTTCAATCTGTATGAAACGGGTGGTTTGTGCCGCAGGTCGGGCTCTGCCGTGGCGTGTGGGTACCTCTAGGAGCAGGTTGGGGCATCTGGGTTGTCTGCTCGGTTAGGCGCGGAGCGCTTACACTTAAAATGTCTCTCCCAGTTTGGGAGAGTCCCCATTCCCCTATATATGTAGTATACGTACGCTGTAAGAAATATATGGGATAGTTCACGAGCCAGTGGGAATAGTGCCCCGTGGAAACCCAGCGGGACTGGGCCCTGTCCCCGCACCGGGCACGCGGCGTCTTCCACCAGACCCACGAGAACGTCTCCGCCTGCCTGCGAGCAGCTGAGGGATGCGATTTCAGGAGCCGAGCCCGGCCTATCAAGGAAACTTTCCTCGAAACCCTTCATCTCATTTGTTATTTTATAGGAGCGGAATGAATCTCCGGGCGTGTGAGTCAGCCGGCGACGTAGCGATAGGCACCAATGGGATAAATACAACCGCTTTGACAAGGGGAATTCAGCACTGTCGCTCTCAAAAGGAGATGGGAGAGAAAGAGCTGTCTCGGCGTGCGGCGTGGCCGAAAGCCAGGGTGATTTGTGGCGGGGAGAGGGGAGGCTGACGGGTGCAGATTCACATTTCAGGCAGTATGAAATCACTCTTACATTTTGATTAAATACGGAGCTCCTCGGTAATGAAAAAGCCAAAACAACCTGCAGACAGTTGGTCACGACATGGGAGATCTGAAAGCCTCATTGAATATCTTATCTTCTCCTTGTACCGCTGTTGCTGGGCAATGAAACAAGGGAGAGCACGAGTACATACATCCCCCAGCAGCACCCCCAGCAGCACCCCCAGCCCGCCCGTGGCACCGCAAGGGCAGTCCTGGGCAGTGGTGGGGATCGCTCCCGGTAGCTCCCTGCAGAATATTTTATGGTTTTACCCCCAAATAATCTTACCTCACTCTTTAATTACTCTGCTCTAGCTGCATTTTCCATTGTCTGGTAATTAAATCAAGCAGTACAAGTGCTAAAACACCTAGTGAGCTCCGCTCTGGCGTTGCATCAACACCTCGGAGCTGCCAATCGCTCCGTTCTCTCGCACAGCCTCCAACGCCGCTCATTGGGAACAGACTGTTTCATCTCTGGTTTCCGATCTCTCGGGGCCGCCGGGAGCCTCTGCCCGGGACGTGGGGCTGGAGGAGGGGGTGGAAGGGATGCCGACCCCGGGGGCGGGCTGCCGGCTCTGCCCAGGGCTTCCCCCAGCATCCCTGCTATTAGAGGGAGCATCCGGGCACGAAGCCAAAGGGCAGGACCGGGGGCTCGCGGCTGTGCCCCTCGCCCCGACCTGCAGCCCCCGTGCCCGGTGGCCGGCGGGTCTTGGCGTGCAGGCTGGCAGCGCCGAGCAGCCCGTGCCGCGAGCGGCCGGCCCGCTGGCCCCTGTAACGCTCTGTTTGCCTGGGACGTCCTCCAAACGGCGTCCAGTCAGAGGGAATTTTCAGCCTGAACGGTGATTTGGCTTCGTCCTTGAGGTAGCAGAAGGTTTCCCGCGACGCCGGGGGACTCCAGCAGTTTGGGCAGCGATCGCATCGCGTGTCCTTTAGGATAGATGCCGTCCGCAAGGCAGCTGGCCGCGCCGGTGAGCGGGCAGGCGCCGGAGCCGGCGAGGAGGATGGGGAGAGGGCGGGCGAGCCCGGTGCCCGGCACGGATGCCCTGTGCGCGGGACGCGTCCGGCACCGCGGCCCTGGGGCAGGGATGCTGCGCGGGGAGCATCCCCGCGGGAGGCAGCAGCGCCGTGGGAGACGGGGTGCTCCTCCCTCCGCGGGAGCTATTTATCTTGGGAGAAACAGAGGAATATTTTGTATCTTTGACAAAGCAGCACTTTACAGGCGCTTGACACTTTATTAACTAATCTCTGGTACTTGAGTAATTTATTATGTTTAAGCTGGTGCCATCAAGTCTCTCAGCAGTGTCCGTGTGCGCCGGGAAATAAATTAAAGACTGTCCAGAGATACTTGGCTCATCGCTGTGATTGCTGGGCTAGCGTGATGGAGGGCTAAGGTTCTCTCCTCCTGCAAATTGGAAATTAGGAATTAATAAGACGACAGGACAGAGAGCCCCGCTAGCTGCGTCTGGCGGAGAGCTGCCGGCGGGGGACGGGCTGCGCTGGCACGGCGGCTCCGCGGGAGCGGGCACGCTGCTCGCTGGGTGCCCTGGCCGGGGAGGCTCCGGGGGCTGGACCAAACCCAGTGCCATGCCAGCGTTTCCAACGAGGCAATGGGATAATGTGGGTAATTACGGGCCTGTCAGGCTGACATCAATCCTGGACAGTATAATGGAAGAGCTGATATGGGACCTCATTAATAAAAAATTAAAGGAGGTAATATAATAAATGCCAATCAACACGGGTGCATGGAAGATAGATCTTGTCAAACTAAGTTGATATCTTTTTGATTAGATTACAAGTTTGCTTGATAAAGGTAATAATGCTGATGTAGTGCTCTTCGGCTTCGGGAGGCGGCGGAGTTGGTGCTCCAAAGCTTTTGGATGGAGAAGGTAAAACACGGCAAGGGTGGCACGGCAGGCGCTGGTGGGATTGAAAGGGGGCTGAGCGATAGGTCTCACTCGGCAACCCAAAACGTGGTGTCTTCGCAGGTGGAGTGCCTCTGCCAGCATCCCCCTTTCCAGGTTGGAAAGCGGGTGCCATGAGGGCAATTAAGCCGTGGAGCCGCTCTCCGTGGGCAGCGGCTGTGTCCTCACAGGGTGCTGTTTGCTCAACGCTGGATGTTTCCCTGCCGGATCTGCTGCTGGGCACCCCGATTTCTCCGGGGGGACCCAGAGCCTGCCTGGTGCCGGGGGTCACGGCACGGGGTCCCCAGGGTCCCTCAGCTGCCAGCGCCGGTGCAGGGCTGCGACGGAAGCGAGCATCTTCCCTGCGGTGGCAGACGGGGACCTGGTGTCCCCAGGGACCGAGCCGGCCTCGGCACAGGGCTCGCCAGCAGTTTGGGGTCCCCCCTGGGCTGGGGGGCAGTTTGCAGCTCTGCCGACACCAGCGGCAGCGCAGAGCCGGTGAGCTGCCCCATCGCCGGTTTCCATGGCAACGCACCATTCCCGGGCTGCTGCGCCTGCCAGCGAGTGGGGCGCCGGGGCTGGGGGCTCTCCTCCGCCAGCCACGGGTCACACGGACGCATGGGCACGCTCGCAGGATAATTAAAACGTGTACCATTTAACGAATGACAACAATTGAAACTTTAATTACTCAGCCTGCGCCTGGTTGGTTTTTTTCCCCTCCTCAAAGTGCCCAACTCACGAAAGGAAGGAGAAGGCGTAGGGAAGGAGACTGAGGGCAAAACCTGATTACGTTTATTAAGCCAACACAAAAACTCGGCACTGTAATAATTAAATTAATTATAAAAGCAATTTGCTGCCGAAAATGCGGTTTGACAGCTTACGAGCTATCGCACTGATGCGACAGCCTGGGCTTAAAACGGGCGGCATGCAACGTCCCCCCCGGCCCCTCCGACGGTGCGCGCCGCCGCCGCGGGTCTCGCAGCGCCACGCACCGCCCGGGCTCGCCGGGACTCGGTTGCGCAGCGTCTCCAGCTGCCGCCACAGTCTCACCACTGCATTTTCACGCCTCCGCTCGTGCGGGCAGGAACCCCCCATCTCCCCACTTGCGGTGCAGGCGCTCCGTCCAGAGGGAAATAAAAAGAAGGGAAATATTTGGAAGAGACAACTGGGGAGCTAGGCGGGGACAGCCCCCCCCCGAGGGACATCCCCAGGGTCCCCGCTNCGACAGCCTGGGCTTAAAACGGGCGGCATGCAACGTCCCCCCCGGCCCCTCCGACGGTGCGCGTTGCCGCTGCCGCGGGTCTCGCAGTGCCGCGCGCCGCCCGGGCTCACCGGGACTCGGTTGCGCAGCGTCTCCAGCTGCCGCCACAGTGTCACCACTGCATTTTAACGCCTCCGCACATACGGGCAGGNCCCCACTTGCGGTGCAGGCGCTCCGTCCAGAGGGAAATAAAAAGAAGGGAAATATTTGGAAGAGACAACTGGGGAGCTAGGCGGGGACAGACCCCCCCGAGGGACGTCCCTGGCGTCCCCGCCGCCCTGCCACCCTCCCGGGGAGCCAGCAGCCGTGGGCCATGACTTCCTTGGGGTCTGCCGGGGCACGGACAGTGCCCGCACCGGAGGCTGGGCCCGCCGCAGACCGGCACAACCGGCGACCTGCGCTGCATTCCGCCCTGCTCCGTGGCGCTGGTTTTAAAAACAGCGTTAGAAGTTTGGGGGGCTGTGCCCGCAGCCTGAGCACCCCGAGTGCTGCACCCAGTCCTGCTCCTGCCGCTCCCCGGGCACGGGGCTGCGGCGCGGGATGCTCCTGGCCCGGCCCTGGAAGGAGCCACGCGGGGCTGCCAGGCAAGTGCAAAAGGGACGGCTCCAGTACCTTATTCAAGTGAAATAACGGTTGGGATGGCCGCACGCTTGTGGCCTGCCTAATGGCAGGCAGAGTACGCTTTACGACTTTGTTGAGAGTGAAAAATAATCTGCTGAAAGATGAGAAAAGTGCTGGCTTAACAGTGACAAGTTTTTGGCCCAAAGTGCTGGATCTGGAAAGCTGTTCAAAGGAAGCAGATTGCTTTCAACCAGAAATGATTTGATTGAAAACCTTGTTTTCCGCAGGAGAGAAAAAGTTTTGACAAAACACTGTTATAGTAACCTGGCTTCTGCCTCGCTGCCAGCACTGAGAGCCGCCTCGGCTGCTGTCGCTGCCCTGAGCACCCCTCGACGGCCCTTGCGCCGCTGCCGGTTTCATTTTGGGGATGTTTTTGCAGCCCGGCAGAGGAGTGAGGACAGGGCAGCACCACCAGGACGCTGGAGGCTGAGGGAGAAGCTGCCCCGGTGCAGGTTTCTCCTCTCCCAGTGCCCCCCAGTGTGGCTTCCCCTTGCAGTGCAGAGGCGGGGGGGATGGGAGCTGAGGTCTGTGATCATTACCTGCAGCATTGTTCCCAAATTGCCTCCGACTGCTGTGCGGAGCGACTGGCTCTGCATTCTCGCAGCCTGCTGGGACGTATTTTGCAATTTTGCCTTCTTTCGTTAATGGCGGGGGCTGCTGCTGCCATGCAAAGTGGGTCAGAACCTGAGCGAAGGGCTTCTGCGACGCTCTTGGGGAGCAGGGAGGTGCCGCGCTCGCCTCTCCCGTCCCGCTCCTTCCTCCAAAGGCACGCTGACATCCAACCACTTCAAACCACTAGGCTTGAGCAGCAAATTATAAGTTAAATTATAAATAATGCCCAGCTCTCCCAGGGCTGTGTCTGTTGCGCCAGCCTCGCAGCCGCTCGCCCAGCCCGTCTCTGCATTCAGGCCAATGCAGTCATTATGTCTGCGGGGTGCCTGGCTGCATCGATCGGCCTGAAAAATGCATGAGCGCGCTCCCTCGCCGAGAGCGTCGCGAGCTCAGGCTTCGAGCATCCTGCCACGGCCGCGGAGCCGCACTCTGCCCGCGCAGGCGGCGCAGCGCGGCATGGCGGTGAGAGCAACCTGCCCTGCACCGTGCTGCGCCTGCACCGTACTGCGCCTGCACCGTACTGCGCCTGCTGTGGTTGCTGGCAGTTTCTTACTGCAATCTCACCCCGAAAAATCCAATTGTCCCATGACGCCCTGGCACTGCTGGGGACACCCAGCCCACCCAGGGTGCAGAGGAGCGCAGCTCGCCAGCCCGGTGCCACCGTCCCCGAGCGGCGGGGCCGAGGGATGCTGCTCCCCCCGGGTGCCATGACGTGATGCCGCTGTGGCATTGCCGTTGCGGTTCAGCGAACGGGCTGCCGCGGGGAGGGGTCCGTGACTCTCAGCAGCCCATCCGGGGTCTCCGCTGCTTGACCGTGATGGGTGTGGGGCGGGAGGGAGCAGGCTGCTCCCCCCACTCTTGGATGGGCTGCTGCGGGAGGGACTGGGGGACAGGGCAGCCGGGGCAATGCGCTTACTGGAAGTACAACTAGAGCTCTACCGACGGGAAAGGATCAGGGGCACGCTGCTGAGGGAGGATTTTTTAACACGGCGGTAGCGTGGCCACACTGTGTGCCATCCAGGTCTCGTGAGCTTTCTAGCACCGTTTCCGAAGTTGAGGCGGCGAGGGAAGTGCTGGCTAAGCTGCTCCGCTGGCTCACCCCGGGCCTCACCCATCGCGTTTCCGTGGAGGTGTAATGGATGGAGAAGAGTGGGTTTGAAGGTCTCGGGGGCAGAGAAGACAGCATGTGAGCCATCAGTCAGGTACAAAAGCAAAGTAGTAACATTTCAGTGCAGTAATTTTTAATAATTTATGATTTTCACTCGGTTCCCAGAGTGTTATTACCTCACTTAATATCATTTACAAATTACACATGATCCCATCAATTGTAGTAAAGTGAGGAAGTGTCTGGGAGATGCTCAAAAATCAAACGGTCTAGAGCAAATGAGAATTTATGAACCTGAACGGGCTGCAGCGACGGCGGGGGCAGCGATGCGGTGCCCGGGATGCCGCTCACCCCGGTGGTGCTGGCTCAGCCCCCGTGCGTCCCCGGGCTGGCACGAAGACGTGGTGGGTGCAGAGGGTGGGAGAAGGGTAAAGGGACGAGCTGTGGGACCTGCCTGCACTTGTGCGATCCACAAGACGGGGTTGGTTTGGGTTTGGGTTTGGGTTTCCCACGGGTCAGCAAAGGCAGAGGTGAGGAGGTGGGAGAGCAGCCGAGCTGCTGTGCTCCGGCGCTGCGGCGGCTCGCTGGGGAGGGGACGGGAAAAGGGCTCTATGGGGCCACGCCACCCTTGCTTTGCCGCCGTACCTCCTGCCCCGGGGGTGCCGGCAGCTATCTGCCTGTCTGCCCGTCACCACAGGCCAGACTGCCTCGCCATCGCCTGACCCCCACCCTCCCCGGCTGCCTGCGCGCAGGGCTGGGGCTGGGTTTGGCTAATCAGCCTGAAAGCGGGGCCTTCCCGCCTCCTCCTCCTCCTCCCTGGGTTCAGCCTAACGGCCGTGCCATGAGGGACAGTGGCACAGCAGAGGAGGCGCTTTGCTGAGCAGGTCCGGAGCCATGCGTTATCCTCTGTTGTGCCTCCCACCCCGCCTCTCGGGCTGCCCCTCTGGGGAGCACACGACACGTGAGCCGCCCTCCTCCTCCTCCTCCTCGCAGCCTTCCCCGGGGGGTGTCCTCATGCCCCAAAACCGGCGGCGCTGTGTTTGCTCGGTGATGCTGGCAAGCCCCGGTGCCATCGCAGAGGTTGGCTGTGCCCCAGGACCCGGCGGGCTCCCGGCAGAGGTGTCACGGGGATGGCACCATCCTCGGCAAACCCTCCCGAGCCACGCCATGGCGGCAGACGCCGACAGCAAGGGGGTGAAGACGTGGCCCCTCTCTCCCTCTGTTCGCACAGATGGTGTGAAACAGGCTGCAAAAACGGGATGAGGGCATGGCCGGGGGGGGTGGGGGTCTCACAGGGGAGCTGCTGCGGCGCCTGTGACCTGTTGCTTCGGCGCTGGCTGCGCTGCATCGCTGATGGTTCCTGACGGGGCCGCGTCGCCCTGCAGCGAGCGAGAACCACGGCTGCTCGGCTGCAGGCGCTGCCTCCTCTGCCCGGGGGGGCTGAGCCCCTCCCACCCGCCCTGGTTGTGTTTTTCTTGTTTTCTCCTGCGATTCCGGCAAGAAAGGAAGGCAGAAAGCAAGCCCTCTTCCCGCTCTCCTCCTCCTCATTAGCGCTGCATCCCAAGCGAGCCGGGAACGCGCCGTCTCCTTTGTGTCGCTGGTGGCACAGAAATCTTCTCCATGGCAACGCGGCCGGCGGCGGGCAGGATGCGGCCCGCCAGGATGCTCTGCCAGAGAGGGGACCGGGCGCCCAGCGGCGGGCGAGGGGGGCTTCGGCGGGAGCTCCTCAGGCTGCGGAGGGAGGGAAGGGGCTGCAGAGCCGCAGCGGCTCGTGGCACGGCCAGCTCGCGGTGTCCTCTCCTGGGATGCGCGTGGGGGTCAGGTGCCGTGCTTTGGTCTAAAGACAGGCTTCGGGGTGAGCACCCGAGGTCCTGCCGGTGGAGGGGATGCGTGGGGACAGCTCACCCGGGGCCCACGCTGTCCTCTGCTCCCCCCACCCAAAACGCAGCCGTGTTTCTGACGGAGGAAACCTGTTGTGGTTTCCTCCTGGAGACAGCTGGGGAAGGGGCGAAAGCGATCCTCCGCGCGGCTTCCTCCAGCATTCCTTAATTATCCTTCTCACAAGGCTCAGAGACAAGCAAGCCTCTGCAGAGAAAACAGCCCTTTGTTATCTAATAACTCACAGAGAGCAGCGATTTGCATACAGCAAAAGGACAGGGAAAAAAAACCCAAACCCAAGGAAAATGCCTGCCTCTGAACATCACAGAAGCATTTGATGGCAGTCGCCAGCCCTGGCCGGTCTCCCTGCCTGGAGTTCTCCCCAGTATCTGGGACGAGTGGGACTCGCAGTTCTCTCTCCTTAAAGGCACTGCACTTGGCAGAGCCTTTCAACTAAATTGAATGGCTCTGTCCTGCAAAAATATGCTTACGTTCTGCCTTTCATGCCAGCGCACCTGGACGCGCTGCTGATTGCGCTACTGAAGAGCAAAGCCAGATGAAAAAGCTTCTGAAATGTCAGTGGAAATGGAAGTGGTCAGGAGCTGGCATGCCTCTTCAGCGGAGGTTCTCATTCCGGGCTGCGAGGGGGAGCTGAACGACCGGGACTCGTCGCTAAAGGCGGGATTTGTTTGGCTTTGTAGAGCTCGCAATCCCTGCTGGGGCTCTGTATGGTGCTGCGGGCGCAGGGCTGCGGGTGCAGGGCGCCCCGGCCGGGCTGCTTGCGGCGGGGCGCTGTGGGCAGCGGTGGTCCCCAAAGCCTCACGGGGATTACCGGCCTGCATGGACAGGGACCGCCAGGTCTGCAAAGGGATTGTTTTTAAGTGAAAAGACAGTAGCGGCTGCTTAAATGCATCGACTTGTTGAAAAACATATAGATTTGGGTCCCAGCGCCGTAGAGCGCTATCACTTAGGTGTCTCAGCCCATCTGCGTAAAGTAACTATTGATTTTGGTTGATATGCATTGATTCCAAGAAAACTGCTCTGCTTTGAAAATGAACTTCCAGTAGTTTCAAGGGAAAATGCGATGCGCTGTCTCTCTCGCAGGGCTCCCTTGTTTTGTTAAACGCGGCGCGTGCGTTTGAAAAACAGAAGCAAAGCCAAACAAATAGCTCGGAGGGAATTAAAATGCATCGATTCTCAGGGTGGGAATAATGGCCTCCGTTAAAAGCTTTTGGAGACGTTAACATACATTGCTTTGAATAAGGATCTCCGGCCGCTCCGGCCCCTGCTCGCGCGGCAGCTATCGGGCTGGGGAGGTGGTGGCTGCGCTCCGTGGGGTCCCCCCCTCCGGCAGGCAGTGGCTGCACCGTCGTCCCTGCCCGGCCGGGACAGCCTGCCCTCGCGCCGCGCTCCCGCCCGGGGGATGCTCTCCGCCTCTCCTTAGCGCAGGAAGCCGCTCATGAAGGGCTCTCTCTAGGACACCCTGCCAGGGCTGGCGCGGGTGCTTGGTTTCCCTGGGGCGCAGCGTTTCCCTGGGGTGGCTGCCGGTGCTGGGGCTGCTGCGAGCCCTCCAGCGCTCCCACGCTCTGCAGGAGGCCGGGCTGTGCCGGCTGTCCGTCCGGCTGTCCTGCCCGAGGTATCTCCTCCCTTGCGGTCATTGTAATTGGCAGGGAGCGGTGGGTGATCTGGCGGCGGGTCCCGGGCAGCCTGCCCTAGCAGAGCCGAGCCGTTTAGACCAACAGGCAGAGAGTCCATCTGGGAGAGCAAGTCCTGGTCCCTCCAGCAAGTCCTTACTGTTAATTAAAGGTATTAATTGGCATGCAGCCTGCTTATTTAAAGAGGCGGCGGCCTCTGCGGTGCCTGGCAGTAATTAGAGCTCCATGGAGCTGCTCTCAGATCCGGGCACAGGCGGGGAGAGGGGAGCGGAGCATCGCGTCCGTGCGGGGGACTCCCGTCGCCGTCCCCGGGGAGGACGGTGCTGGTGCTGTGAGCTGTGCGGAGGGGCAGGGAGCACCGGAGCAGACGCGTGGCCGGGTCTGGATCTGGCCCTCCATCCCCACGACCTCGTCCTGGCTCCTCTCTGCACCGAGCCAGTGCCGAAAGCACCCAGGGTGCGTGCAGGCAGCAAGCAAGACCTGAGGCAAGCAGGAGAATTATATTGTCAGGCAAGGCATTTCTGCTGAAACAGACGATTTCTCATGAATTCCCGGCCTTTCGCTGTTTGATTCGCATTATAAGCCACGGGAGGGACCTGTTTGGTGCTGCATTTCGCGGTCGTTCTCTGGCAGCCTGGCTGCTTCTCCTGCAGCCGGGGAAGGGGACGCCGGTGCTGGCACCCACCACTGCAGCCCAAAGTTTCCCAGGTCCTCCGCCCTAACTTCGTTAAACTCTGCAGTTCAATTTCCGAATGTAGTCTGGGAGCGACGTGAAAATTAGATCTAATAATGAATGATTACAACTTTCAAGTTAAGTCTAGTTGGTTGACTAATCAATTTGGTTAAGTGAAAATCCATAGCAAATGAGTCAGCCGCAGTACAACATTTCTCCATCCAATTTAAATTAAAATCACCAACCATAATAATTTCACAATTACTCTGTGAGGATGCACCAGGGACTTGCCCCTCGAGAAGGAAAATGTCAAGGACTGTGCGAGAGGCCGAAGGAGCAGGAGGGAGCGAGGAGCAGCCCCAGGCACGACCAACCGCTCCGGCTGGACAGCAGGCAGCCCGGTGGGATGCTGCAGCAGGAGGGAGGTGGTGCGGGGCCCCCAGAGCCCCAGCACATCTGGGGTCTTTTTGGAGACCGAGGGCTCCGAGGAGCCGCATGGACCCGGTGCTGTGGTGCACCGCTGGCCCCAGCACCACCGTCCCGGGCAGCCTGGCAGCTGCCCGTCCCCTGCCCGCAGGGTCAGCGCAGCCCGGCGGGGGCTCAGCCGGCGTTGACAACGGAGTAGGAGAGGGGGGGTCGGGTCTCGTAGATCAATTTGTAATTTTTCTTTTTTGCTGTGGCAGGAATGTGAGGGATGCGAACATTAAATCCCCAGGAAAGTCGCCTCTGCAGCAGTCTTTAGTGGTCTGAATTATTTATGTGCGTACAGTTGTGCTACACGCCGAACTGTACCAAAAATATATAAATAAAGCGGCTGCGGTCTGCGCAGGGTTGGTTTGTGCCGGGGGTCTCCTCGGGACGGCTCTCTCGTCCCGCTTGCAGGCGGGTGGCGAAGTGGGGGCTGGGCGGGGGGCTCTGGCAGTTCCTCCTCCTGTTTTCGGCTGTGTCTTCGGCCGCCTGCGTTGTATACTGGAGATAATTAACGATCCATCCGCACAGCGAGCGGAGGGCGAGAGAGCTCCAGCGGATGAATAATTTAACATTTTTGCAGAACTTTGTACCTGTGCAGAGCAGCCCCGCGCACGCTTCCTTGCGAGCCGCCGCAGCTCCGTGCGCCTTTCGGGGGGCTCTGGCTGCCGCAGAGCTGCTGCCCGGGGCAGGGGCGGCTTCCCAGGGCCTCCCCTGCACAGCCCAGTACCGGCCTGGCTCTGCGCCCCGGGTGGGAGCTTGCCGGGGGCTGCTGCTCCCCTCCACCCCACTGCCCCCCTGCCACAAACCTGCTCCATTGCTGCCCCCCTGGCTCGAAGGGGAGAAGCCCAAATCTCATGCGGAATAGCCTGGATGGGGCGAGCGCCGGGGGCAGCACTGCTGGCGTGTCCAGGGATGCTTGCGGGCACCTCGCTTCCCTGGGGACCCCGGCCAAACTCGGTGAGGACTGTCCTGATAAATAATAGGGCAGCTTCCTCTCCCGGCGGCTGCGAAGGGGCTCCTGCCTCATGCGGGAGAAGCCTTTGGACGCGTTTGGATATAAAAGGGTCAGGAGCCAGTGGGTGAAAGCCGAGAGACGTTTACTCCATGCCGCAAACGCAAAGGTCCCTGTGCGGGCGCTGGCTGAAGAGCGGCGATTGCTCAGGAGTTTCAGAGCGGACACCTCTTTGCTTCGCCTTTCCCGGGCTGGGGACCGGGGGGGTTCGTGCCGGGGCTGCGCGAGAAACGCTCGCTGCCCGTTGCTAGAGGAACTGTAGCATTTCCCCTTGGAAAGCTAAAGGGAGAAGAAACTATCAGACGTGGCTCATGTAACAGATGGATTTATGGATTATTTGGAGCCTCTTGTACTAATTTTGCAAATGCTGTATGTCTACAGGCTCTTAATAGTTGCATTCCCGGCTAAATGGATAAAGAATACGTCTCGTGGGGATGGGAGGCTTTGGGAAATAACTTATGCAAATCCTCCAGTCTGAAAGCAGGTGGTGAGGAGTTTCCTGCAGTTTCCCTCTCGGGATGGCGCAGACCCGCTCGGTGCGGTCCAAAGAGCCCAAAAGGACAGAAGCGTGCCACCGGCTGGGCGCTGGGTGGGCGCACCAGGGGCTCGGGAGGTACCAGAGCCCGCAGGGGTGAAGAACGATGTGCTTCTCGAGAGCTGCCGCTCCTCACCCAGTGCTGTCGCTGAGAGAGCCGGAGCCGGGGGACCACCGCGCCCTCCGGCCCCCGGCTGCCGCGGGGTGGGGGCGGCTGGCGCGGTGGGACCGGGGGACGGGGAGCTCGCGGGCACGTGTGTCGCAGTGCCGGGAGCCGGTGCTGGAGAGGCCGTCCGTGCTGCCTGCCGCTCCCCTCCTCCGGACCGGCATCCCGCCCGCTCCCTGGCTCGAGATGTCTTTTGAATGTTAAGGCTCTGTTTTTATTACCGCTTTAGCTCTAACTAAGAGGGAGAGCTCAGGCAGAGCCGCAGCCCAGTTGGAGAGCAGGAGCCGAGGTGTTGAAAGATGCATTATGAATGCAAGGTGTGGGGAAGAGAAATTATTAAACTCACAGATAGCAACAGAGCTTCCTTTGTGAGCGGTGGAGATGGGAAATTATGCTGAAGCAATGCATTGCAAATCACCCACTGAAAGGCAGAGAAGGCCCTTTTATCCTCCGGGCCCTGAAGTTTTTCCGGTATCTTTGTATGCAGAGGCATTCCTTCAGGAGAGAAAGAGAAGCCAGCAATTTTGTGCCTGATTGGCAGGCTGTCCAGTGCCAATAAAGATATTTGTTTTTTCAGAGAAGTGCTCACAGACTGAAATCTCGCTCTCGCATTTTCCATTACTGAGGAAAATGAAACTTGGAAGGCGTTCTCCATTAGCGCTGCTTAGCCTCGGAGTAATAGCGGTGCTCGAGCGCCTTGAAAGGAGGAAGGCTGCGCTCCAGCCAAGCAGCCGCAGCAGACGGGCTGCGTGGCGTGGGTCCAAAATCGCCGGGGGTCTGGGCCGCGGCGGAGACTCCTCCGTCAGCCTTCGCGTCGGTTTGTGCTCCCGATGCCGGGGTGGCTTTGGCACCCGCTCCGCCGGCGCTGGGGCCGGGCGGCAGAGCTGGGGCTGGGGTGCTCGGCGGCAGCGGCGCGGGTGCTGGTGGCTGAGCCCGCCTGCTGCCGAGGACGTCGGTGACTGCCAAGGCACAGCCAGACGGAGAGAGGTTGGCCAGCCAGGAGGCTCGGTGGCACAGCCCGGGGTGGTGGGAGGGTCCCATGGGCCCCAGCACCGCATCCCGGCAGGTCCTGGGGAGCGGGCTGGGGTGGGCGCCGCGGTGCGCCGACACTAATTGGACAGAGGATGTCCTTCTCCACGGCTTTGCCAGCGTGACTTTGCTCCCAGGGGGTATTTTTCATTTTTGTAAGGCGTGCAGGGCTCTGCTGTCGCTCCCCATCCGGACATCCCCATCGGTGGGGATGCACATCCTTGTGCCGGGCTCTGCGGCCCGTTGGGGATATTTGGGGCAGCCCGAGGGGCTCCTCAGCCCCCCGCCCCCTCCGCAGGCACCGTGCGGGTTTGGGCAGGGGCTGCCGCTCTTGCCGGGCTCCGTGCCGCCAGCCCCGCTCACCAGCGATCCAAGGCAGAGAGGAGGAACATCTGTTAACACAAATGCCTTTCTAATTTCTTCTTAACTCTCGCTCGGCATCTGCGTCGAACAAGCCCCCGCTCGGCTTGTACAGTGTTTAATTCTGGAACGGATTCAAAAGGCGCTTCGGAGCCGGGAGCGGGAGGGGAGAGCCTCTAAATCTTTAATAAGGCGCCGAGTCAGAACTTCTGCCGGCTCCGTCCTCATCACATGGGGGAGAATAACCAGAGACAGGATTCCTTAATAACAAACACCTTTGCAGCAGCTCATTAAATCACTGCATTTCTGAAGCACAGCAGGACACTTGTGTGAATAAATAGTGCAATCTCCCAGTCTGAAGTATTTTCACATCTGAGTTATTTCCCCTGCATATGATCAGCTCCTTCCTTGGGCTTTTTCGCTCCCCCGTCTCTGCCACGAATGATTTTCGCTGATGAGCACAATTAACAAATGAGAGACAAAGTCAAAAAAACACATCTCCCCCCCCCCCCCCAAAGTGCTCCCTTTAATGTTTTACAGTTTAACAAATCGCCCGGGAAAATGGAGTGAGGAGAGATTTCTGCCGCTGATCTAAAGGCAGAGCTTTTCTCTCCTCCTTGCTGCTTGTCTTTGTAGATGACAAAATGCCATTAAAAAAAAAAAGAGAGAGAGAGAAAAGAGGGTGGCAAAAAAAAAGGAGGGTGGAAATACAGACCCTCTTTGGGGTGTCTGTCCGGCCAGCGTGCTCGCTGCTTTCCTCTCCTCGCTCACGATGCTGATGAGATGCTCTAAAGGTACCAACAAAGCGGGAGACACGGTGCAGATTTGACCGCAGCGAAACACATCGAGCAAAAAGCGTCCTCGCACAGGGCCTAAAGGAGGGGGCGAGCGCGTCGCTTGGAAATCTCCAGACCCGGGTGCACGTGGACGGGTGGCGGTGCCAAGCCAGCCCCCCGCTCAGCCCCTCGGCAGCGCTGCCGTCGGGGCGCAGCGAGCGCTCACTTGTGGCGGGGGTCCCGCTGCGGGGTCCCGGGGGGTCCCGGTGCGGGGTGCCGGGGTCTCCCTAGGTGCCGCTTACCCGCAGTTCTGCAGAGCTTTGCTGGTGTCGGCACGGGGACCCCGCCGCAGGCTGGCGCTCCCTGGTTTGCACCCTCCTCTGTCGCGTTTCGTATGAAGCATTTTCCGGCCCGGTCTAATTGCAAGGTAAATAAATGGGCCCTCCCTTACAGTTAATTTGTTAGGTAGCTTTATTACCAACAGGAGAGAGATGACACAGAAGGATATTACATACGGTGTTGCCGGTAATTATTTTTATGACTTCACGTGAGTTTTATAGCGGTAGCAGGGAGAGTTTTGAGTTGCCGCTTCCCGTTTGGGTGTAATTAATGTTCCCCGCGCGCCGCGGGCGGCCGAGCAGAGATGTGCCGGGGTCAGGCGTGTTGGATTCGCGCTGGGCTGGCGCCAGGAAAGGCTCTCCGCGGTCTGGTCAGGCCGCCGGCTGCCCGCGCCGCGCTGGGGGAGGCTGGCACCAGCCCGGAGGCAGTGCCCGCACCCCGGCCCCCGGGTGCAGCTCCAGCGACGTGAGGACCGAGGGGGCCGTCCCCCAAAGCCGCCATCACCTCCACTCTGGTTTCCTTCTGCCGGCGGTCGGCCAAACTCTCCGCTTGCGGAGCAGAGCGCTTGTACCAGCAAAGAACTCCTCCGAAGAAAACGAAGGCGCGTAAATGTCTTTATGAAAGATGATGAATTCCCGTAGTCTTCTCCAGTGAATTTTGCTTCCGAAATCTCTCCCTCTCCCTTTGCATGTGCTAATTGGTCTTAGCATTAATTAATCTGATTTCATTATATTCTCTTTAATTTGTCAAGATATCATTTCTTCATTGGGCAAAGAAACGCTTTAGAGGATTGTCACAATTGGAATAATTCCCCCCCTCCCCTTCTTTAAAGTTAGCGAGAGAAGTCGTTATCAATTAAGCTAATTTGCATACACATTAGGGTAATCGTTTTAGTTTAGCCAAATTTGCGAAAATTTACATAGCAAATTGACCTTCCACATTTTCACTTAAACGTATAAAGCGCAAGAGAGACTTGCGCTGGCATTGATAATGAAACGGAGTTTATTTTGCATGGTTCTCTTACTAAAAGAGGTCTAATTAGACCAAGTAATTTTTTATTTCATCCGTAATTGCAAAACAAATAAGCTCTTTGGCAGTTTCTTCCCTTTCCCTTTGCCGGTGTCACATGGATGGGGAGCGTTAATGGGAAAGTCGTGTTCTCCTAATTAAGCCGCATTTGATGTCTGCGCATCCTTCCGTCTGAGGCGCTTTGGTTTCTTCCAGGTATCTCCTGCTGGAGCCGCCGGGGCTCCTGCATCACCAGGAACCGCCAGCTCCAGAATTACGGGGGGCACAGGGCCCAGCGGGGCCTGCCACCCCCCAGCAAGGACACGCGCATCCTCCTCCTCGCCTTGCCCACGCCTGCGGGGCGGCACGAGGCGCGGGGCGGCGGAAAATCGGCCTCAGGGACTGCGAACCGAGCAGACCTCCTTCCCCCGCCACCATACTTTTTTGGCCTTGAGTGTTTTTAACGGCAGCCTTCATGGTTTGATGGAGGATTTTACACTAATGCAAGGCATTACCTAGTTAATTTGGCCAGAATGGAGTGTAATTTTGCACGGTCAAAGTCATCGCTACTTGAGCTAAAAGTTCCATTACGATGCACTGCCCACCTAGCGATTTCAGAGCACGGAGAGATAAGTAGCGTTTTATTAATGGGTGTCCTCGGGAGCTTATTGAAAGGATGGCTCCTCGTCTGCATGGCAGACGAAGGAGGGAGAGGAGCCGAGCGGGCAGGGATGCTGGCAGGCGCGTGGCCGACGTCCCGGCGCGGGGGGCTGGCCGCGATGTGCTTGCGGCGATGGCGCCTCTCCTGCCTGGGCCTCCTCGGTCCCCAGGGTCCCAGTCAGCGACAGTGTTGCGCAAGGACGTCATTACACCAAGCGCTGAATAAACACGGGACAACATGTTGGCTCCGCTACCTGTAAATAATAACTGATCCTCTTTGATGGTCGGGGCTGGCCGGGGCTCGGCAGGGGCTGTGCGGTGCAGGAGGATGCCCTCTCCCACGGGGGGCTGAGCCGCCCGGGGCTGGCAGGAGCAGACGCTTGTCCCACCGGGCGGGTAGAGATAAATCCCTCCAATAAATCCCTCCGGGGAGATCTTATTGCGGCCTTCCAGTACCTAAAGGGGCTCCAGGAGAGCTGGGGAAGGACTTTTTGCTGGGGCATGTAGTGATAGGACGAGGGGAATGGCTTCAAACTGGAAGAGGGCAGGTTTAGACTGAACATTAGGAAGAAGTTTTTCACTTTGAGGGTGGTGAGGCACTGGAACAGGTTGCCCCGAGAGGTTGTTGAGGCCCCATCCCTGGAGGTGTTCAAGGCCAGGCTGGACGTGGCCTTGGGCAACCTGGGCTGGTGGGAGGTGTCCCTGCCTATGGCAGGGGGGTTGGAACTCAATGATCTTCAAGGTCCTTGCCAACCTAAACCATTCTATGATTCTATGATTCAGTGTACTGTCTGTTTGGTTTTGCAGTTCTCCTGTCTTCTCTCTGGCCATCTGCTGCAAAACAAGGTGCGCAACAAAGCGAACCGCCCTCACGCAAATGGTCCCCGTTCCCGACTTGTGAGGGGAGGCAGCTGTGACCGACTGCAGCGAAATACCTCGCGCCTGGGCTACAGAGCCCAGCTAACCTCCCCGCCGACCCGGCGCCCGTCCGGCCAGAGCAGGGAAGGGGGATAACACTTTGGAACCACTACAAAGGCTTCGGGAAAGGCGCTGCCACGGCAGCGAGCAGCTGGTGCGGCTAATCCATTTTCCAAGCGCATTTACAAGATACATAATTAAGAGTTCTGTCGAGGGGGGGAGCAAAGCAAACCATTAGACTTGTTTGTAACGTTCTGGCTAGTGTAATACCCGCTCAGCACCTCCTTTGCCGGCGAAAGGCATTAAGGTGATCCTTAGGCAACATCCCTGGGATTTCCCGATGATGCCCACAAGGCATTAATTTCGAGTAAATATTTGCGATTCCATTTGCCATATAGCTAAGCAGAGTGAAGGGGTCGTGCAGATTTGGGGGGGCCTGTTAACCACCAGCTCAATTCAGATGACGATCCCTTTTGAGTTCCCTCCTCTGGTTTCCAGCGTCTCTCTTTAAAAATCCGCTCTGTTGAATTGAAGCCGAGCCAAGGCCTGCGCGTGCAGCCCCGTGGAGCTCAGCAGCGCTTGGCCGGCTTAGGCAGCCGGAAAATCTGCCCTAACCCTGCCCCGCGCTGCAACGGGAGCGGTAGAGCCTGAGGCACGAAGCCAAGGGCTGCCGGTGCCCGCTCAGACAGCCGCTCAGGCCAAGCGAGGGAGGATGCTCGCGGGAGCCCGGCTCCGTGCAGCCTCTCCCCCCCAACCCTTGCTGATGGCTTTTAGAAGGCGAGACCAGCACGGCGAGCTGGTGTCCCCTGCCTCCCGTCCCAGGGACCGGCCAGCCGCACAAGCCCCACGAGACCAAATATTCATCTCGCCGGAGCATGGGGGGAAGCAGCAGGCACCCCGGGTGTCCCCTGGCGTCCCCAGCGCTGGGGCTGAGTCAGCAGAGCCGGCGGCACCCCGCAGCCGAGCCCTCGGGGGAGCAGAGTCATCAAAATATTAGCAAAACCACCAAGCGGGGCGGGAGAGGAAGAGTAATTTACTCCAGCCCCAGGCAGCCGCCTCGTCATCGTCGGAGGTGGCAGCGGCGAGCGTGCTGACAAGTTGCATGCGTTGTACATGCCCGTTAACTCGCTTGCTTAATAAAAAATGCATAGTTACCGCAGCGCCCGAGCACGCCGCCGCACGTGGCTCCTCTCTCGGCGAACCGCTGCTTCCAAAGCCAACAAAGAAACCCTGGCCGGGGCTGAAATCCGCCCAGCGCTGGCCTGCGTCCAAAGCGGTGCTTTTGTTTGAGCCGAGGGATGCTCTGGGGGGGCCGGGGGGATGCAGGGCACGGCCACGCGGCACCGCTGCCCGCGGGAAGAGCAGGCATGCTAGAAAACACCTATTTCTGCTTTAAAAAAAATCCAGCCGCAGTCTCTAATTTGTGTTTAAGACACATCTAGCACCAAAAGAAGCCCATTCGCCACCTCCGGATGAGGTCTGGCAGCCTCCTCCCCACGGGGTCGCGCCTCGCCGGGGCCACGGCCGAGGCAGGGGGGGAGAATCGATTCGGGGGGTGGAAAATCGGCGGTAGCTGAGGCCGCGCAGGGAGGTGTCGCGCCGGCAGCGGAGGCGATGGAGAGGGTCCGAGGCGGGCTCAGCCCCTCGCGCAGCAGGAGCATCTCCATCCCGGCGGGCGTTCGCAGCCGGCCGCCCGCGCCTGCGGACTTGCCTAATTCCAGCGTGAAGGAGGCGAGGTGGGCTGCTGTCTGTCGAACTGTCAGGGAGGGCGAGTTCGCCGTGAGGCAGAGATGTGGAAACGTTGCAGGAGAACGGGAATAGTCTGTGCCGGGCTTGATCAGAGGGGCCAGGTGCTTTACATTTCTTCCGCCAGAACTCTGTCTCCTCCGGGCGCCCGAGGCTAAGCGCAGCCCGGATGGCGCGGAGGGTGCTCAGCAGGCCGCCGTGCCTCCCAGGCGCTGTCTCTCAAACCGCTGGGCGCCGGCACCGCCGTGCCCCGCGCCTTTTCCTCCCCGGCATCTTTCCGAGGCGCATCCTTGCTCTGCACGCGCCTTCCCGGGGCAGGCGAAACGCATTCATCGGCCGGGCCCGGCTTTGCCTTGCAGGCTGTTTGCATCCTCATCGCTATTATTATTAATAATTATGACAATATTGTTGTTGTCGGCAGCGACGCAAGTCCTTCGCCTATGCGAAGGATGGATTTTTCCCTTCTGGAGGGATGCAGGAATCCTCCCCCTACCTGTGTAGTATTTCTTGTGCCTGGTTAAAGATCATTAGAGCCTTTGTTAGCGGAGCTGACTGACAAGGGGAGTAGATTAATATTAGAACACCCTGTCAAAAGTGGTGAAAAGGCTGGATTGATTTTATAGGAAGTTTAGTCAGAGTTGTGTGTAAAGCCCTTGGGGGGTTACACTGCAGTGAATCAATCTCCTATATTAGCAAGTCCCTCTGGGAACAGCCAGCTTCACTGTTTATTACAGCCAAGGCTGCATATAATAGATATGGCATTCGCTTTCTCCCTCTCTCCTCTCTCATAATTCACTGCTTGAAACTGCAGCTGCGCAGAGGAGCCCCCGAGCCGAGTGGAGGTGCCGGGGGGTGGCCGGTACCGCAGATCCCCTGCCCCGGTGCCGTGCTGCCCTCTCCCCGGGCCAAACTCCACCCAGGGGAGCCGCTTACCTGTTCTTTGGGGATCGGCAGGTATCTTATCCGCCCTGGCAGCTTTCATCCCGGTACCCGGGTAACCCAATGAATACACACAGGACGGTATCGCAGGAAGCTTTTGCAAACGTTAGTTAACGGACTCCCGCAACGCTTACATTCAGAGAGTTTTTGGCAACCCCAAAGTGAATGAAAAATGCTGTTTTTAGGAGTGATGTGAGCTAGCTATCTGTGCGCTGCGTTAGGCCTAATTGCATGCAATTACTGCTGTATGTAAATGAGCAAAAAGGGAACAAGACGTTGCGGGTTCCATGCCAAGAAGCCGTGAGTCAGGGCAGGGGGCGAGGGCCCTTGCCTCGCAGCGGCTTCTGCCCCCCGGCCCTTGTTGTGCCGCCCCGAGCACAGGGATTAACCTGCTTCGGGGATGGGTCGGAGGCGCCGCACCCCGGCGGCCCCTTCCCGCTGTCAGAGCCGGGGGAGCTCCCGTCTCCCTGTGCCGCACTCCATGCTCCTGAGGAGCTGCCGGGGTGAGCGCGGGCACTGCACGGGCACGGGCACGCAGAAGTGTACATGTTCCAGTGGAATATACACTGGCTGGTGTGAGTTAAAGCAGCATGAACTAACTTGAGCCTTCTTCCACTCTGGAGTCATACCACATTTAGCTGAAAGAGCCTAAAAGGCAATTGTGCTGTGCAAAAAGACCGTGACATAAAAGCTCCTTTGTTACCGACTCTGGAGCGGGCTGGAGCGGGCTGCGAGTGCAACACGGGTTGTCTCTTCTAATTGCCATTGCTGTAAGCTCTCCTTGCGATGCGCATCTCAGCGTTGTGGGTTATCGCCAGGGAGAAGGTTCTGCAGCTGAAACGTGGCGTGTGGACACAGGGGTGCAGAGATCCCAGCCGCTCCCGGCGCTGGGAAGCATTGCCGGCGCCTGTGGGTGTGCGAGAGCATCTCTGCGAGCATCCCACCGCAGCATCCCTCCCGCCCCGGGCAGCAGCGCCCCGAGGTGGGGCGAGGGCAGAGGGCAATGGCAGCCAGCTCTGGACTCTTCCCAAGGGCCCTGGTTTATGAGACACGGCACTTTAGAAGAGCTGGAGCCCTCCGGGTGCCTGGGGGATGCTGAGTCCTTGCTCCCCGGGGCGCGCAGGCAGCTCAGTGCTGGCTGTCCCCAGCCCCGATGCACTTCCCACCCCGGCTGTGGCTCCGGGAGGGTAACTGGCCAGCGGGGGAAGCTCTTGGTGCAGATGAAAGGCTGTAAATATATATATTCCAGTATTGAACGTCTTTGTTAGCAGTCACCAGGATTGTGTTAGCACAGCCGCTGCCTTCTGGCTGTTTGTTCTCTCCCGGGCTTTGCCGGGCTCCCCTCTCCCCCACCGCGTCCGGGGCTGCTGGACCGTCCCTGCTCCTGCCCGTCGCGGCTTTGCTGCACAACACGCCGGTTTTGCACGGGGGTACAAACCGGCGGCTCCTCCCGCAGCTTTCCATAGGAAATAAAGCGCATTAGTTATCTGTACAATTAAATATCTTTTTTGAAGACGTGCCCCTGCGCCAGGCAGCTGCGAGCGGTCGGTGCCCCACAGCAGCTGTCCCAGCCCTCGGCTCTGCGGCTCCGCCGGGCCGGGAGGTGTCCCCCCGAGGCCCCTGCCCGCCACCTAAAAATAAGCCGGTGGTTCCCCGCCGGTGTGCGTGCGCTCGCCTGTATGCGGCCTTTCTGTGTGGTGCTTAACAAGCCGGATAATTTTAATTCTTCCTCTTGCACTGTCACTTACTTCACTTTTTATCTGCACAACAGAAACTCCTTCCCGTGCCCCCCATCCTCTTCTTTCACTAATGCTCTTCACTTTCAAATGCTAATAATCCACAGCACTAAAAGGCTTAGAAGTGGTTCTAGACTGTTTGATCTTTGCCCTGTGATCTACTTTCATCTTTCAGCTTTCAAATGTTACTTTAGATTTACTTTAACCTATTAACACGCTTGGTATTCACGGGCATGCACTTTTCCTATGTTTTGCATCAAATCCACCCAAACTGTAATGAAGATGAGGAAAGTTAAACTTCTGGACATGGACTTTTCAGAGCGGTTGGTCAGCCGCTGTGGGAAGTGCAGCCGGGATTTTTTCCCTCCTCGTGCAGGGGTGTTTCCAGGAGGTGCTGCCTGGCCACCCCCAGGACGGGGGACGCGGTCGTACCCGCCGGGGTGGGGGACGCTGCGGGGCCAGGGACAGCCCCGCACACAGCCCGGACCTCTCCCGGGGGATGTGGCAGGCGGGGAGCTGTGCTCCTCCTTCCCCGTTTGTAATTGTGCCTCCGGAGAGAAGGGCTTTGAAACCGCCGCTTTGTTCTGGAGCTCCTCCGGACTGCCTCGTCCTTGTCGGAGCAGCGGTAGAGACATCAGAGCCCTCCCGAAGCTGTTATAACTTCATCTGGCCGGCCAGCCAGCGCCTCCGCCCTCGCCAGAGCGCTGGGCGATTCTCAGACATTAGGGAACGCAATAAATCAGAAAGCAGAAGTTATCGAGTGCTTCGCTAATGGACGTTTCCTTCCCGAGCATCCCCTCTCGGGCTCCCCGGGGGCACGGAGGCTGCTTTCGCAGGGGGAAGCCAAGCGGAGCCTTGCCAAGTCCTGGGCTCCGCTGGAAAATGTGCTGAGGAAGGAGGATACAAGGTGAGAGGGAGGCACCGTCCCCGGCCGGTCAGCGGCGGGAGCTGCAAAGGGCCGGCGCGGGGGGTCCGGCTCTTCCTCCCGCTGGAAGTGACCCCCTGCGCAGTGCCGGCAACCCCCCTCCCTCCCTCCACGGGGTCCCCGCAGGTCTGCCAGGACGCCTGCCGCTCCCGCACCCGGGCACGACCCGCAGCCGTCCCCCTCCGCCTCGCCTCTGCTGCGGGAGCCCACACCGCAGCGCTTCTCCAGGAGAAGCAAACTGTTCAATATTTAAACCCGAGCAGCCCAGGCAAAGCTGCTTTTCTTTTTTTATTTATTCTTTTAATTAAATGCCAATTAGAAAGGAAGAGCGAGGGAAAAAAAGGCATTAAACACTTAAATACACACTACACCCAGGTTGCTCCAAGTTGCTACGAGCTAATTAGCTACTTAAGTGATCATTTGAAATTCCATAGCAAACAATCCATAATCTGCCCCCAAACCAGCAGCCAGCCAGGAGGAGCCCTCAGCCTCCCTTGCAGCAAGCGGGCAGCACCCGCCTGCCTGCCTGCCCCGTGCCTGCGGGGCCACAGAGCACCTCGGTGCCCGGCCATGAGGTGCGCGGCTTCGCCTGAAGACGTCTCTGCCGCCTCCCACGCCGCCGCGTGCCCCCGCACCCCCGTCCCGCCAGGGCTGGGGCAGCTCAGGCACCGGCGCTGGGATGCAGGGTCGGAGGTCAGGACCTGAGCGCGCAGGGCTGACCCGTGAGCCTCATCCATCCCCCCGCACGGAGCGGCACCTAACGAACACCACGTTCACTAGCGGCAGCCATTCAGTGCCCACCCCCGGCAGCTCTGGCAGCGCCTGCGCATCCCACAGCCTCTTCCGCTCCCTTCCGCAAGATTTATTAATTATCGATGCCGGCTCCCGCGTGGCACGCGGAGGAGCTCTCGGCGGCGTCTGGAGAGGACCGGCACGCTGCAGACGCTGGCTGGCCTCCTGGCGAGCTGGCGGGGGGATTTTCTCCTCCCTTTCTCCCACTCTTCTTTCCATAAGCGCTATCAGGCTTTGTGTGGAGAGGGAAGAGGAGAGGCCCGCCAGTGTTCACGCGTGCGGTGGCACGTGGTGCCGGAGGGAGGATGCTCGCAGCGCCGGGGCAGCTCCGGTGCCGGCCCCTTCGCATGCCCCGAACTCTGTCCCCTCTCTCGAGCCGCAGCTCTGGGAAGCGGGCGCCTTGTGCCACTCTGGGCTCCGTTCAGAGCCCGGCGAACGGCGACACCGGCTCGTAAGCGGCAGTCCTTAAGGACCAAACCACCAGTTACCCCAAATATATCCATTTACAGCTGAGGTGGGGCGGGTTTCAAGCATGTCAGCTGCCGCCTGAGGATCACCTTCCGATTTTCTGCATTTTTTCCTTTGCTGGTGTTGGAAGCCGCTTTTCCCGCAGCCCCTCACCTTGGGAGAGGGGGGACGGGGCAGGGAAGGAGCTGCAGCTGCTGAAGCTCACAGCCCAGGTCGTGCCCCCACGCTAAGCTGCCTTTTATCCTGTTGGGAAAAAAACCCGCAGACACACGGTTTTTTAATGCCCGTTTGCCCCTGCCCCGCTCGCCTGCCCCCCCGCCTGCAGGAGGGGTGCGGGGCAGAGCACAGAGCGCCGGGAGCCGGGGCAGCCTGCAGAGCTATTTATTAGCATTTGCATGCATGCTAATAAGAGAACATCATTTCAAACTTCAGCCCTCATTTGCCTGCTACCAAACAGCAAAACAAAGCGAGCGGGAGGCTGTGAAGGGAGAGCATGTTCTAAATGCACCGGGGAGAATTCAAAGGCACTTTAAAGTGGGGATGTGGTCTGGGGAAGAGTCTGTTTTCAATGCAGATTTGTTTTTGTTTGAATTAGTTGATGCTTATTTTAAGCTCCTGTGGCACATTGTCATCTCTGGATTGCTTGTTTTCCTGTGCCAAAGTCAACCTTAATTTCTCCCCTCCTTTCAAGAGGGAGGCGTGATTTTCCCTCTGCTGCACAGAGCATCAGATGGGCAGGACGGACCCAGCTTCTCTAAGTAATGCTGACAAGATTACCTACTGATTGCCGGAGTAAAATGTTGCATTTCAACTAAAGCCGGGGCAGATGGCGGAGGAAAGCGCTGGAAACTTGGCTCTAATTCCTAGTGAAGGACAAACCTCGTGGGGACCGGAGCATCGCTTTGGATAAGCCGGAAAACTTTGGCTGCTTTTCTAAGGCCCACCCGGCTATCCCGTGTGTCCGACGCCGTCCGGGCTGCAGCCGGCCCCGTGTCCCGGCAGCTGCCAGATGCTCCGATGCTGCTCCGATGGAAAAGCCCCTCGGCCAGCCGGGAACCCCCGGCATTGCCTCCCAGCCCCGTGCGGCAGAGGGGACGACCAAGAGGAGCCTCCGGCAGGTTTTTCTGCAAAGAAAAAGGAGCAAGCGAGCTTGAGTGCAGCCTGGGCCAAGCGCCGGGGATGTGCCGCCTGCCCTGGGAGTGTTTTCCCTCTCGTGTGGTCCTGGGAGACTCAGGATTGGAACCCTCACGAAACGGCAGCGGTGTTGGCAAGCCCCCGGCAGCCCCCTCGCCTTCCCGGAGCAGAACAAAGCTGGGCCATCTCCCGGCTCCCCCGGGGGGCAGGGGGCTCTCAGCCCCACAGCCCACCGCTCCACGGGGAGGAGAAAACGAGTCCAAGGAGGCGACGGCGAGAGTTTTCTGGTGGAACGGCGTCGGCTGTCGCCCCGGCAGCCCTCGCGTGGCAGGGTGCTGGGTGCCGCCTGCCCCCCGAGCTCTGTGTCCTGGGTGCAGGGGGCATCCGCACGGGCGCCACCCTGCCGGGACGGAGGCGGGCTGCAGCGGCCGCGCCGCCAGCGCAGGGCGCTCGCCACCGAGATGGATGGAGCAAAGGCCATCTCCCGCCCCGAAAGTCGGTGGAGGTCACGGCTCTGCCTTCAGCCGGACCCAGGCGGGCTGAAATCAGCCCGGATCTGCAGACACAGACAGAACCCAGTCCAAAGGATCAAACACGAACTAATTAGCTAATTAGTTTCTTATTAGAAGCTAATGGCCAGAAACTTCCCCGGCATCTGTTGCCTTCGCTGGCAGATTGGGCGGATGCTGAGGGAGCTGGATCGGAAGGAGGGGTTCAAAGGAAGGCTCTGCCTGCCGCCCTCCCGCTCCCTCTGCCCCCGCTCCTGATACCTCTCTGCTTTTCTTTTTGTACTCGGCAGCAGCATCTTTGAAGATGGGCCCTTAATAAATTATTTAAGGCGATAAATAAAGCTCTTGACCTTTCCTTGAGCTTGCCCCAAGACACTCTTCTCCTCCCGTGTTTTGGTGGCTCGCCTGTGTCGTCCCTTGGCCCGCTCCGCTTCCCATCGCGCTTTCATCCCGCCGGCTTCGCTCTTCATTAATCGCCGCCCGAGAGGCGCGAGGCGCAGGAGCGGCTCCCTGACGGTGCCGGGGAAGAGGACGGGCTCGGAGCCCCCGCGCTTCCCCCGGCGCGGCTCAGCCCTCCCGGGACTCCTCCCGGCCCTCGGCAAGATCGCTCCCGGTCCCCGGGGGCTCTCAGTCCCCGGGATTTCGGCTCAATCGTTTCTGAAACGGGGAGCTGTAGCTAAAGCGCCTTTGCGGTTTAACGGGATTTTGCGCAGCCTGCCCGGCAGGGGCTGGAGCTGCTCATCACCTGCTGTTGTAATCTGCGCCGTTAAGCCTCCGGCTCTATACACAAAGCTTAACTTTGCTTTGCTTATTTGCCTTCTCTATTCCCTCGCATCCGGCAGCCATATTTCAGGGAGGAAAAGTTAATCTTTTTTTCCCCTGACTGCAGACAAAGGCATTTTGAATGAGATACAAATTGCTGATGAAATGACTGGCTTTGAGCCGCGGCTGGGAAAGGCCCACTTAAAAGAGTCCCCACCAAAGGGAAGAGTGTCATTCGCGCGAGATGCCCGGGCCTTGCGCACTGTGTTTCTTCATCTTCTCCAGGCCGTTGTCACGGATTAAACAGAAAACATCTAAAAAGCAAAGCATGGGACGTGACTCGCGCAGGCGGGTGAGGCTGATGGAGGTGCCCCGCGCGAGGAAGGAGCAGTGGCTGCTGGGGGGACACCTGAACCCCGGCGGGCTTCCCTCCTCCGTCCCACACCCCAGGAACACAGACAATGTCAGAAATAAATATCCCCCCCGACCTTCCCCCTGCAAGGCTCGGCGGGCACGGCCGTGGCCCAGCATCTCCAGGGCGCAGGGTGGGCCGCTGCGTCCGGCGCTGGGCTGCGGAGGGCTCGCGCTTCGTCAGCTCTCAGTATAAGCGCCGTCTCGGAAGATAAATGTACAACTTAGCGCGGAGGTATGCTCTCTGGGGAAACTGAAAAGTTATAGATGTTAGCTTTGTAGCTTTATGAAAACGCTTTCTTATGGAACCTGAAATGACCGAGATTAGATTGAATTAGTATGTACGGGTTTTTTATAAAGATTTCTAGCACAAGCATTTCATAAAAATGCAAATCTCAGCTGAGATTTATAATTAGTAGAGATATGTGTGGAGCTAACAAATTATCAGCACAGCCACGCTCTCCACAGATAATTGCACGGGGCTGCACGCAGCATCCCGCCGCAGCCTCGGAACCTCGCGGGGAGCGCGGGGCGCTCCCGGCACTGCAGCGGCGCCTGGGAAACCAGCCGGAGCTCCGCAGCGAAGCGGGATGCGCTGGGATGCAGCGAAGCACCCGGAGCATCCTCTGCCACCCTCCCTGGGAGGAGGAGGCAGGATGAAGACCTTGCGGTCTGCGTGTCCTCAGCAGGGCACCAGTGCCTCCACACGCTCCTTCTTCTGAGCTGCGGAGGTTTCCCCGGATGTTGGGAGCAGGACCCTGGTGTGGCGGGAGCTGCAGCCTGGGAAGCGGAGAGCTGGGGTGGTCCAAGATGCGGTGCTCCCATTCCCTCTGGGACAATCCCTTCGGAAGAGACGAGTTGGCACAGGGTGCTTTTTACGTCATTTCAGAGTTTCCTGAGCATCCCCAAATCCCAGACCCTGGGCGCCGCCTCAAATTGCTGCCAAAAAAAGTCGTTGCTATTGCTCTAAAGTTTTTGGGGAGGAGGTGAAGCGGGAAAGGGCAGGGAGCCTTGGAAGGAGGGCTGCTCTCCTCCAGGCAGTCCTGCGCACATCACGCTGCGAGGCGTCATTTCTCTTCCCTTCTCCCTCTGCCGTTTCTTCTGGAGGCCAAGAGGAGACCCTGGTGGAGTATTAACTCTGCGGTCGCTGAGCGGTTATTTATTACAATCATTGCTTTCGGGTCCTTTGACTCCTCTCTGTTAATTAGGCTGCAGGGTGTAATAAACGTGATGGAAAGCGCCCGGGCGCACGAGGCAGGGAGCCGGAGCCGGAGCCGTTCCGGAGGAAGCATGGAGGAGCAGCCACGCTGGAGACAGCGGCCGCCACCACCGCATCCAGCCTCGGCTCTCGGCAAGAGGCAGAGGGACACCCTCTGAACGCAATCGCCCACTGCCGGAGCAGAAGCCGCTGCCCTGCGTGACGCCGTGCCGGCACCCCGGGCTGCGCCCCGCCGTCGGTCCCCGCGGGGACCATCGGTGCTGCGCGCGTCCCGGGGGCGTCGCGGGGATGAGTGGGAGCCGGGGCCCGAGGCAGAGCTGTCCTGCCCCTGCCCTGCGCTGGAGAAATATTAAGAAAGGAAGGAGAAATGAGCTCATTTAAATGGCATTTGAATCCCCCCTGGGGACTCTCGCAGAAGCAGAATGAGAAGAGTGCGGCTGAGCGCTGGGTCGAGAGCCCAGAGCAGCTCTGCTCCAACAGTTATTTAAAATTTAAACCCACAAATTAAACAGATTCTTTTTTATGATGATAGAGTCCATGTCCCGGGTCCCCGAACACCTCTCGCTCCGCGCGGCGGCGCCTCGGGGACCGACGCCAGCTGAATCATCGCTGTTGGCCAGCGGCTTACAGGTTTGGGCAGCGGCGCTCTCATTTCCGAGCGGCCCCGCCGGGCTCCTCGGGTCGCGCCAAGCGGGGCGCCTGCTGCTCCCCCGGGATTTTCCCGGAGGCGCAGGAGAGGCAAAGCTGGCAGCGTGCCCTCCCCTTCCCACCGCGCCGCTGCGGGGCAGGGGCGAGCTGGAGACGCTGCCCACTTCTGCCGTGAGGTTTGACTTCATTTTTTAAACTAAGGCTCAAAGCACAACCGCAGCGAGAGGAGAAGGCGCCCTGACATTTGTGTCACAAAAGGAAACCTTTTTGTTTCTTTATTCTTTAAAGGCTGCCTTTTCTCCCGCTGCTACCTGTTGCTCTGAAGGGATTCAGTGAAAGGAAGCTTTGGGATGGCAACACTGAAATTGGAAGCCCTGCAAGAAGAGCAGACGTCACGGGTGAGAAATGTAAATGTGTTACAAACCAGAAAGAAAATTAGGCATCGTTAGGAGAGGTGAGCAATTGAAGGACGCAAAGCAGCCTGGGCAGAAGAGCGTTCCCTCCAGGCAGCCGGGCACGGCAGAGTCACGCTGCTGCTGCTGCTCTGCAGTCACGGTGGGGCAGGAGGAATTTTTCCATTGACGCTTTTCCCTGCAGAAGACAGGGGGTTTAATTAAATAAATAGGCTGATGAAGCATGTCTTTTTCCATAAAAAGTTCACAGGTCTGCTGCAGAAAGGCAAATGCCACCAAAGACTTTCTTAATCTACATTATCCCAGTTCCAGCAGCCCGTGGACAATATTTTGGGGTTATCAGGGTCGTCTTTGGCAAAAAACCACCAGTCCTTTGTTCTGTCCTTGCTGTTTTAATGAGCACTTGGGAGTATGTAAAGAAACCTGACCGATTTCAAGACCTGAACCGGTCCCGTGAGCGGGGGGGAGGCTGTCTGTGCAGCGCGCTTTCTGCCGAGCCTCAGCATCCTCCTCCTCCTCCTCCTCCTCCTCCTCCCCCCCGGGGCAGGCTGGCCCTCCCTCGCCGCTCACCAGCCCCCGGCTCGGTGCCACTCACCACACGGCCAGAGATGGACAGACTGCCTGATCTTGGACCGGTAAAGCCAGGGTGGGAGCAGGACCACAGGCTCCCTGGCGCAGTCCCTTTCCCTGCGAGGGGCGGCGAGCCCGCTGGGCAGCGCGGGAGGTGAGACGGAACAGGACCCGGGTCTTGCTCCGGGTCTCCGACGTGATGCAACGTAGGGCAAAAGGGGGAGAGGCAGAAGGGATGGGAAAAAGAAAAGCTATTTTATTTCTGTGCAAAACTATCCACTTTAAATACCCTTTTTATTACATTATCTGCATAGTAATACTAATAATAGATCTTGTTGGCAGTTCTAATGAGGCTGGAGAATATAAAGTTTCCAATAAAGTTAATTGTTGCCTTTAATACTCTCATACATTTATACATGGTAAATCTTTAAAGAAAAAAACACTCATTTCTTTCCATTAAACATTCAAGACTGGTCCATCCTTTGATGGGCTGAAAGCACATGCTCTGCCGGGTCACTGACTCCGCCAAAAAAGTGGAATTATCACCAGGAAACCCCTGTCAGAGCGTGAAGTGGGGACCTGGAGGCAGGAGGAGAGGGGATTTGTCCTTTTTGGGGGGCCAGATTAACTCCTGCCTTGGATCTCTGCTGAAGTCAGTTTGTTTGCCCCGTGAAATTCCCCAGGGACTGATGCAAGCAGGTAATATTTTTTATTTAAAACTGTGTATTAGGCAGTAGCTTTAAAAAAAAACCCGAAAACCAAAAAAAACCCCAAACAGGCCCTTTCTCAGGGTGGAAAGAAACACTTGAAGTTGACCTGAAATGGAGCTTTTCCTGGACCGCCGGAAAAATCCCTGCCTGCTCCCGCTGCTGCCCCTTCTGCGCAGGCTGCCCGGGGCGGGGGCTCCCCGCGGCAGGAGCCCCCGCTCCCCCCAGCGCCGGCGCCCGCGGCGGGGTCCCGGCTCGCCCCGCCTGCTCGCTGCCTTCCCGCAGGATGCTGCTCCCCGGGTAACTCCTGGGGGACGCTGCCGTCGGCTGCGCCGGCGCGCCTAACAGGTGGTTGGATAATTAAGCGTGCTTTATGCACACAACACTGTTTTGCTCAGTGTAATTGCAGATTCCATATAAATAATTCACACGGAATTATTATACTGAGGACATCACCCGCCTCCTCATAATTTACTTAACTGAAATAGGCTCTTTCATCACTAGCCGTGATTTGCTTTAAGACCGTGTACACACCATCCCTTACAGGCTGACTTCGGTGGAGATTACTGTAAATTTAATTAAGTTATGCAAATTGTTTGTCCACTCTGCGGTGGAAGGGTGTAAGGCCGCTGGACCGTGCAGTCTAAGGGCAGGGAACGGGGGCAACAAGCCTGACGCCGCTGAAAGAAGTGGATTATTATTAATAATAAAATAATAATAGCGACCGACTTCCGAACTTGTATGTCGCGCTTTCCCCTGAGGGGGGTTCTGGCGCTTTTCGCCGGGGGCATACAGGGCCCTCTGCGCCCCAGGGGGAGCCGGCAGCGCCTCGCGTCGTTGTGGGAGATGCCCGTGTTCCGAGGTGGTGCCTGAGCTGTGCCAGGGCGGCGAGAGGCGCTGCCTGCCCGACTCCACTGAAGTTTAAATGTACCCCGGGGGCACAGGAGCGGGGAGGGAGGTCACGGCTTTCCTCCTGCGCTGCGTGCTCGAAACAGAGGGTAAAGGATCCATCCAGCCGAGCCATAGCGGGAGGGTGCCGAAGGGAGGGGATGCCAGGAGGCATTTGGGGTGAGCCCTGGGCAGCCCCCGGTGCCCGCAGCAGATTGCGAGCGGTACCGTGGGGCTGTTTTGGAGCCCCGCACCCTTCACCTGCCCAGCCACGAGCATCCCTCCCTCCCGAGCATCCCGCACCACCGCTACCTTTATGGGGACTCTCCTCCTCCCCAGCGAGATGCCAGCCAGGCTGGAGATCGGGAGAGGAGCCTGAGCAGAAGGTGACCTTATCTGGTGGCGGTAGGCAGGCCGGCGGCTCCTTCCCGAGGCCGGCGAGCCGCGCGGCACGCCTGGCTCCCGAGGCTGCAGTTACCATGGCATGGCGGCTGCCGGCCCCGCTAAGGCAGACAAAGCGACGCTCGCTGCTCGTCGCTATTCAGGAGCGCTCGCCGAGACGAGGCCGGCAGCCGGCTGGGGGACATCGCCCCGGCCCTTCCCCAGCGTTCTCTCCTCCTTTCGCCGCCTCTCCGTGCCCACTGCTGATCAGCCGCGGCCGGATAAGCGGTGCGGGAGAGTGATGCTCGCTGCCCTGCCGCACCTCTGAAACCGGCCTCGGGGGTCTTCCCAGTCTGGGCAGCACTGGGCAGCCCGTGGGGCATCACCATCCACTGGTGCCGCGGGCACCCCGGGGCCGAGCTCTCCTGGCCGCCTGCGGGGAGGTGCCCGGCATGCAAAGCAGCGGGCAGCCTCTGAGATGCTTCGCGGGGATTTGGGTGCTGCAAGGACCAGTGCCCGAGGACAGGGCTGTATGCTGATGGTGGCCATAATTCCTGCCCCCGGGGGCAGGGGGGGAGAAGGGGTGCATTTGCCGGGTGCTGGAGGGAGGTGAATTGCCATGCGAGCACAAAAGGTGGTTTTGTCAGAGGGAGGGGTTCTGGTGGGCACTGTGGCACACAGCCTCCGGCTGGCTCCGTCCTCTCCCCGGGCAAGGACACGCAATGGCAACAGCGACGTTAGCCTCTGCGTCCCTATCCTCGGGAGGATGGCCCCGCCGGGATGGTGGATGTCGTGCCCACCCTTCCCAGGTGCCGGCTGGTGGTCGGAGGTGGCTGATGGTCGCTGCAGCCCTGATCCTTCCTCCCAGCCTCCGTCCCCACCACCAGCCGCTGCCTCGCCATGAAACGCTCCGCTTAGGGGTGGACTGGGGGACATTCCGGCCAGCATAAGATTCAGCGATGATGCTCTCACGTACGGGCACATATGGGAAGAGTGAATGAGGGCTGGGCAAGAACACGGGGATGTGTGGCACGGCCCTGCCCCATCCTGGGCCCCATCGCTACCTTGTCCCTTCTCCCGGTGCAACCCAGGGGACAGCGACCCATCCCGTACTGCTCGGCTGTGGCACCCCATCGGAGGGGTCCAGCTACACAGATGAAACACCAACAAGAGCTCACCCCTTCCGCCGAGGGAGACGAAATCACTCTATAAACATTAATTAAGAAGGAGGCTTCACAACACCCCCAGGCAGCAGATCGTATGATTATCCCCATCTTGCGATCCAGAAGCTCCGGCACGGAGAGAATAAGCGACCTCTCCAAGGTCACCCAGCGTGTCAGTGACAGAGATGGATTCAGAGCCCAGGAGGGGGCTTAAAAAAAAATCTCCTTATCTTTATTTTTTATTGCATTTCAAAATAAAACACAGTTATTAAATATCATAATACCCATAATAGATTTTAAACTTGAACTGCATCCAGAGATGCTAAATGATAAATATAGCTATTATCAGAATAAGCACTCAGTGAAATTGATAGCTAGCATTTGTTTAATGAGTGTGTGTACACACACGCGCGGAGGCACGCATGTGCGGAGAGGGGGAGAGATTTCGGATGCGAATTTGGAGAGGGAAGTTCTTACATAATAGCCCAATTGTCAACTTGCGGGGCTGAACGGCCCAGGAAACTCATTTTTAAGGAGCACTTGGCACCCGCACCGGTGGATCCCACACCACTCTGGCTCCAGGACTGGGCACACTGGTCCGCGAGCTGCCCCGGAGCAGGGCCAGGAGGGATTCCCACCTGCACTAAGGACGCGTTCTGTGGGCAGCGCTACACGTTTGCAGGGGACACTTAACACGGATGGAAGCATTTGCAGCGCGGCACTGAACCCGGGGGAGCGGGGTCCGGCTCCCTCTGGNGGGGTCCGGCTCCCCCGGGGGAGATTGCTGCTTTGCTCCTGCCCTGGGGGGGGGTCCCGAGCCCCTGCACCCCCCTGCACATCGGGGCACACGGTCTGAGCGAGCTCAGAGCCCCAGCAGAGGGAGCGTTAAATCCTGTCATGCTAAAGGTCACGGCCAGACCCAGTAGATGCCCCATTTAACAACGGGGAGAAATATTTTTATCGGTAACCTTTTGAGAAGGTAGTTTAATTGCACGCTAACAGTCATTCACAGAGGGCTGCTAGGAGCCGCGTGGAAGCAAATGATGAGAGTTTGAAGGGTCGTTAAAGTTGGAGTCTGGGCTTTGCCGGGTCAGACACGGCGCGTTTCCCCGCGCGGCCGGTGCCAGCGTGTCCCCAGGGCTGCCGGTGCCACCGAGGCAGGAGCCGAAGCCGATGCAGACACGTGCCACCGGTCAGGCGGTGCCGTGAGGGCAGCTGTAGGAAGGGCGGCAGAATGGAAAGGTTTTCAGAGGCAACTGCTGATTTTTTGGGGCTGAGGGAGCTTTTCTCGTCAGTGCAGTGGCCTTCTTGCATGCAGAATACGAGAGGTGCGGTGCAGGGGGCAGAGCCAAGGCTCCAGAGGCATCCCCAGGGGTGCTGGGGGGGTCAGGCCAGGAACGGGCTCCCTGGTTATTTAGGGAGGCAAGCGGAGCAGCTGGCGGGGAGGGCAGCTGCCACGCGTTAGGGGCAGCCTTTAAGACGGTGCTGCCCGGGGCAGCCTGCTTCCAGCAGGAGGGACGTGAGCTGAGAGGAGCTGCAGCACCTCCTCGCAGGGCTCCCCCAGTCCTGGAGGCAGAGAGCACGGGGTGGGGGGCACCCCCCGGCCGCCCCCCGCTCCTCCCAGCCCTGGCCAGCAGAGATGGGTCCGGGGTGCTCTCGAGGCCTGTTTGGAAGCCAGGAGGTTACTATGAGGTATGTGCAGCGTTTTCTCCCTTTTTAGCCTGGTGGTGCACGTGAGAGTCGCTGCAACTCACTCTTCTGGTGCTGCTTCTGCGGTTTGTGGAAGGGCTTGGGCCCCCCGGGAGGGGAACAGGCAGCCCCTAGACCCCATCCCCGAGCCCCGTGTGTCCCGCCGGAGGCAGGCTGGCGGGGGACCGGGACCGTGCCCGGGGCAGGGCTGTAGCCAGCAGCTTTGGAGCAAGGGGTTACACGTCTCCCTCGTCCCTGGCCCAGGCTGCAGCTCGGCTGAATGGACTTGCAGGTGGTGTGGGTGAAAGTGATAATGGCGATAATTGAGGGCTAATTATCCGCTGCTGCTGGCGATGGGCCACCAGGTATCTTGGATGGCACAGAAGGAAAGGCAGAGCAGTGCTCCTCCCTCTGAGGGCTGGCTGAGGAGAGCGGCTGCCGTTAGTGATGCTCCAGGGAGTGAGCGAGTGAGTCAGTCCGGGTAAGGTGACCTGCTAGAGACGCCCCAGGGAGGGGATGGGGCTCAGGGCCTCTTTCGGCGGCAGGAAAAAAGAGAAAAGGTTATTTCTTTCAGTTCAGCTTGTTTTGTCTCGGCTCTCTTGGTTTGGCTGAGCTGAGCAAATAGCCCAGCTCTGAATGTGCTTTGCCGTGTTTGTGCTCAGGCGGTGTCGCCTTCTCCCACCTGTAATGATCCCTCTGATGCAGTACTTAAACAGGTTGTTTCCTCTTTCCCTGCGCTCTTAATATTGTCTTTTTCCGAAACTGCTTTGCCTTTATCTCTCTAGACTCTAGATATCTATTTGCATCCCCTCCATAATGTCCTGTTTCAGTTGTTGAGCACTTACAATGCAGAAATTAATGTCTCACTTAGATTTAATAGCTGCGGGGAAAGCGAGGTGCGAGCTCGGCTGCAGCGGTTCTCCCAGGCTGCCTGGGTGCGAGTTTTGGCTGTGGCACCTGGGTGCTGCAGGGCACCGGGAGCTCTGTGCCCACGGCAAGATGAGCCATTCTCTTCCCAAGGGCTCTCTGCTCGCAGATGGTCAGTAGGGATGGGGACATGTTTTCAACCCAGGCATCACCTGCGAGAAGCGTTGGCAGGAGAGTTTTGTATCATGGCAGTGAAAAGTGGTGTGGTGGAAGGAGAGCAGGATTCCGTTCCTGCCTATTGCCACAGGATCTGTGTTTGGGGTGGTGAAGCCAAACACGAGCAGCACCTTGCGTCCCTCTGTAAGGGTGCTGAGCGCCCTCGGACCCTGCAAGTTTGGGGGAGCTTAGGCATTGGGTGAAGTTTTGGCACTGAACACTTCTGGAAAGCGCATTGTTTGTGGTCCAGGTTGGACAGGGAGAGGGAGGGAGAGCTCGTGAAAACCTGCACCACCGCTGCCCTGTGCTGCAGTGGCTGGCAACGGCCAGGAATTAATGGCCCCAACTCCTGCAGGCATTAGGAGGCTTCGTTGGGGAGTGTTGGGGTCTTCTGCTGAAGGGGATGCAGATGTGTACAGCACCGTTACGGCTGTGCTAAATGGACCAGGAAATTAAACAGGGTGACGTGGGTCGCTGGAGGGAGCATCCCCCTGGGAAGCTGCTACGGGGAGAGGATTGAGCTCTTTGGGGAGTGCAGATGAAGCATGTGGGGCTGGAAGGGATGGCCCGGGAGCTTTGCTGTCCTGAGACACAGTGGGCTTTAAAGCGGGCTTCCACCTTGCTCGGTGCGGGGACGCGGCGCTGGTGGCGGGGGGGCGGGTCGGTGGCCCACCCGTGCCCCGGCTTGGCCAGCAGGCTCTGCGGCCGCCCCCGGCAGGCAGCCCATCCCCGGGCCGTCCTCCGCCCTGCCCCTGCTTTATTTATTTATGTTTTAGCAGAAGCATAATATAAATAAAGCACTGCCATAAAAATGTCAGGAAAAGTTCAAACCTATTCATTATCCATTTCACTCAGATTAAAATTTCCATCAAGGCTGCTTGGTTTTGACTCGAGTTGCTTTCCTTTTAATGAGCTTGATATAGAAGGTAAAAGATGCTAATTCATCCTTACATCTCTATCATCTCCCAGCTTTTGCTATATAAAGCATCAAGGTCGCATTCTGGGGAAATGTCTTTTTACCAAAGGTGCCATAATAATAATGAAGAAGCAATTTGTTTCAGCAAACTGCCTACAGTAATGAAGCTTAATTATAACCGTGTTATTAATACTGCTGCTTAAGGTAATTCACTTCTGAGCGGGGCGCAGAACAGTAAACTATAATTTAAACAAGAATCGAGACCTAATTTAAATCATCAGATCTGCTGTGGAAAAAGGCAAACAGAGCGGCTGCGCTCGCCGGCGGTCGGGAGCGTTCCCTCTGCTCCCGAGGCTCCAGCGGCCCCGCTGCCAAACCTCCGCCGGCCCCGAGCCCACCGCGCTCCCGGCCGGCGGCCGCAGAGGCACCACAGCGAGCCCTTCCCTCGGCCGGGGGCCGTGCCAACATGCGGGCGTATAGCTTATAGCTGTGACGGACCTCCAGTGCGCCCGTAAAATGCCCCAAAAATCCATATGCCCTAAAAGAAATGACATATGTTCCCTGTGTACCTGCCTGCAAACAGACTTCAGGGAGGTCCCACGTGCTCCCCAGAAACTCCCCCCTGTCGGGTGGGGCTGTTGGCCTCAAACGGTGTTTTGGGAAATATACAGAATGCCACTGTTAGTGTGACTTATTTTTTTTAATTTATTTTTCATTTATTCTTCCACTCTGTGATTTTCGGGCATGTGCCTGGAAGCTTGGGATCCTTGCAGGTTCCCAGTCCTGCCCATCGCGCCATTCGCTCCTGTCCCTCTCTGCTCCTCCGCTCCGGATCTCTCTGGTCCAGGCTGAGCATCCCACGCGGGTCCCCTCTGGTTCAGCACGCCCCCTCCTCGCCAGAGGCTGTTGCAGGAACTCCTTTGCTCTCAGATGCCCTTTCCTTTCTCTTCCAGGCCTCCGCTTCCCCCTTCCTGCCTAACAAGCTGCCTTCCCTTGGCAGGGCTGTGAGCCCTGACATCCTCCTTCCCCGAATCCCTCATTATTTCTGCGTCTTCCCTGTGCTCTCTCACCTCAAAGCCTCCTTTCCACTCCCGCTCCCTCCAGCAGCATCTCTGCCTCTCTGCTTCAGCGCCCGCGTGGTTACACCGGCTCTGCGAAGCCCAATGACACGAGATGGTATTTCTGCTTTGCCAGTAATAAGGTTTCCTTGCAAACCCCGCGTCGGTGGGAAATGGAGTGAGGAACCGCAGCGTCCTCCCTCTCCCTTCCCATTCCTCTTCGGGACTCGCTGTCAGAGCCGCGTTTCCGCGTCCGAGCATGCACAATTCATTCGCCTGCGCGGGGCGATGATGGCCGTGCTCACCCCTGTCACTGCCAGGTGTGGCTCTGCTCCGCACGCTGACAGGCGGCAGCGGAGGAGGAGGAGGAGGTGTGGAGGAGAAGTAAATAGGTGGAGTGTTTCTTCTCGGGAAGGGGAAAAAAAAAATGCCTCCATCACTGTTCCACTTGACTGCAACCTCCCGCAGGCTGTTTCATCTCATATTATCTAAGCTCCAAGGGGGTGTCCAATTTGAGGAACAATAACTATAAAGTCATTTACAGTCCCCCGCTGCGACACAGCACATGATAGCCTGTGTAAAGCAGCAAACAGCCTTGATGGCCCCTTCTGCGGAGCCGGGCTCGGGCAGCCGCGCCGGCGGGGCAAGCCGGCTCCTCGGCGGCGAGGGGGACAAACCCTCTGTTGAGGGGTCCCTCCGGGGAGCCAGCAGCTCATTTCACGCCGAGCGCGGCGTGAGGGCAAGGCTCAAAGCTCCCGCATCCCCGCCGCGCTGGCGGGAAGGTCGCTGGGGCCGCCGCGCCGGCTCACGCCGAGCTGATGTGTGGTTGCCACCCGGGAGCTGCAGACCTTCTCTGCACCCCCATCTTCCTTCCAATTTCCCTCTGTCGCGCTGCGGTCGGAGCAGCTCCGCGGAGGTGACACAGCTGTGATGGGCCGGGTCGGGCCGCTCCTGCCTGCGGAGCGGGGTCAAGGGCAGCGCATGGGAAAAAATATCACAGCTTAGTGTCCTGCCTTCAGAAATGTGCTGCAGGCTTTCCACTCCCTGCCTGCCAGCGGCGCGGGGGGATGCGGTGATGGGGCCGGAGGGGCGGGAGCTCTCTGGGCACAGGGATGCGGCTCTGCTCCAGCTGCTGCGCAGACCTCCTCTCTGGGGGCAAATGTCCCCCCAGGGAAAGCCCTTCCTCTCCTCCTCTGCAGCACCGCCTCACCTTGATGTTTCCAGTGTTTTTCTCCTTGCATCTGAGGTTTTTTAAATAATTTTTGGGGACCGTGCCAAAGGTAAACTGATGGAGGCTTCCAAGGACGGGGTGTGTTATGACGGCTGCCGTCGCAGAAAGCCCAGACCGGCCTTTGCCTTGGAAACCTCATCGAGGAGGGTCAGCAAACCCCAGTGTGACTGCATCTGCCCTGGGAACGAGCGCTCCGTACTCCCTGTGCCCCGTGCCCCGAGAGCCCTGCTCGCCTCTCCCTCTGCGGGCTGCCCGGGGCGGGCGTCTCCATCCACCCCGTGCCCCGGTGTTTCTTCGTAGGTGCATTTCCATTGGAAAGTGCACCCGCCGTGTCCTCGAGCCCAGCCCTGCTCCTCCTGGCTCTTCCCCAGCTCCGCGCGCAGACAGGGCTGGGAACCGGGGGCAGCTGCTGGGAGACTTTCCCGATGCTAAACACAGAGCAAACATCTCCGTGGACATCTTCCAGCCTGAAAGCTGGCCTCCTGCCTGCATCCCCGGGATATTTCCTCTGGGTTGGAGTACATCTAACAAATCTCTTCCTCCTGAGATTTTCAGCACAGTTTCCGGAACAAAATGGCTATGTGAGCGTATTTTGTCGGGAGGCTTTGTGTGAGCGCTGAGGGCAGGCTGGAGCCCGCCGCCGCCCGGGCAGGCGGCGATGTGGCAGCGTGGGAAACACGGCAGCTCGGTGGGGAGGGGAGAGAAATCCATTTTCTGCTCTCGCCCTCTGCTGCGGCCCCCTTCCAGGTGCCGAGCTGCACGGGGAATGTCTTTACTATAGATCCTCTCTCCTGGAAGCGGGGAAATCGGAGAATTTCATGTCACCTCAGCTAGATGTGACCGGCTCTGCTTTGCCTCTCCAGACTCGTTCAGCTTGCGCTCATTTTCGGAGGGGGCTGTGTTAGACGCCCACCATCACCCGCTTGTGTCGCGTGGAGCTCAGCCGTGGCTGTGACATTGCTGGTGCAGCTGGGCTGCTCTCGGTCCCGCGGGCACCGGTGACTTCTGCCGGGCTTGCCGGTCCCGGCTGCCGGCTCCGACAGCACACTTCAGAGCGGCGCTCCTCAACTACAGGCTTAATCCCTGATAAGAGACTTGATCTCAGCGGGAGAGAGTCAACTGGCAAACACTGTGAGTGATATAAAGCAGCCCAGCGGGACCGAATGCATTACCTGGAGATTATTTTAAGAAAAGCAGGGCAGGGGGAAGAACCAGGGAAAAATGGAAGTCAAAGCCAGGTACTGAGTTTCCCTGTGCTCTCGTGTCACCCTGTGAAACGGCTGGGGCTTCCCGAGCCCTCCTCGCACCAGCGTTTAGGATGAAAGCCCAGCGCAGCCCCTGTCTGGGAGAGAGCGGCGGATGCCGTGGAGGAGGCCGCGGGCTGTCCTGCCTCGCGCGCGCCGTACTGCCCAGCGCGGCGGTGAGCCCCTCGCCTGCGCGAGCTGCCACGAGCCCTTTGAGAGGTGCTGCGGAGCCCGGCCGAAGCCCTGGGAGAACACGGCAAGAATCCCGCTCCGGGCGGCGTTTTCTGCGTTGTCCTTGCGCCTCCCGCTCGCCTGCTGTTCCTGGGCAGAGGGGTTTGGTACCGAAAACGCGCGATGAGGTGCTGGATTTCCCTGGCACGGGTTTGCTTTGCTGCTGGGAGAGGGCTCCCGCGGCCAGGAGCGAGGTGGGCTAGGGAGCCCTCTGCCCCCCCAGCTGAGCGGCTGCAGGACCGGGGCGTCAGTGAGCCCCCTCCGCCGAGGTTGGACCGAGGTGAATATTGGGAGAACAAATGGCAATGGATACACCGGGCAAATGGGGTTTAAACAAATCCTTCTGCAGAAATACTCTTGCTAGCTCTGTTGAAAGAATAAATTGAATCAAAATGAGGAAGTCCATGACAATTTATTTGGATGTTCTACATGATTCAATACTGGGGGAGAAGGATGAACCTATTACAGTAATTAACTTATTGCACATCAAAGCAAATGTGCTAAAGAAGCTTTTCTGTTCAATGGTTCTATTCAGCGTAGGAAGAAAGATGGAAAAAACCAGGGAGAATGAAGTGTGCCCTGCTAGTTGTTACTACCCTCAAGCTTAAAGTGCCTCTCCAGGGGCGTGTGACACCTGGGGACCCTCTTTGGGTGCCCCGGGACCTCCCCGGAGCCGCTCCCCGGCACCCCTCGCCTCGAAGGCTGTGCGGAGCCCCTGTGGCTGCCCGGAGCGGGGCGGGCAGAGCATCCTCCTCTGCCCGGAGCGGGTCCAGCCCGCCTGCGTCTGGTTCCAGACACTTTGAGATGGGGGGGAAAAAGTAGTCGGCAGGGACTTTGGGCAGAGCAGAAGTTTTAATTGGGTTTTATCTATTAGTTAATCAGGAAGTATTTCAGTGACAATTAGGTCAAAGCCTCTGGCAGATCTGTGAAGCAGCCATCCATCATTAGCCCTACCTGAGCTTGCAAAGTGGTATTTATGAGTTTCCAACTGGTGAAAAAGCCCTTCTAAGAAATTAAGGTGAAAAGCACACTCTTGACCATGGGGGGAAGGCTGTCAGCGGTGATTGATGGCCGGGAGCGGGGAAGAACAGCTGTTTATTGGGTCCGGCAAGGTTTGAAAACCTCTGTCTGTCGGCGGCAGCTGGGCCGGGAATGAGCCGACGCGAGGGTTCGTCCCGAAGGGCTGAATTAGCAGCGCCGGGGCTGCCTGCATGCTCGGGGGCAAGGGCCCGAGGTGGACGTGGCGCTCTACAGCCAAACGGCAGCGGGAGCATCTCCTGGCCGCGTGGCCCGTGCCGCGGGCAGAGGGACCGGTGCGGCGGCCGCATCCTCTGCCCTGCGCGGCATTGCCCGCTGCCTTGGCGGGGACAGAAAGGAGGGCTGGGGGGGGATGTGGGGCTGAGACGCGGGCAGTGGCGCGGCAGGCTGCCTCCCGCGTGCCGGGGAGCGTCGCAGCGCGCAGCCCGTCTCTCTGCGGGCTGCTCTAACCTCATTGCCGCAGTGAGAAAATAGCGTTTTCCCTGAGCCGCTCTGCACGCGTGCCGGTCTAAATGAGTATGTTTCTCAAGGCTCTGCCCAAACATGTTTAAGTCCTCGGAACTCAGTTAGGTGCCCAATGTTGTTCTCCTCGAGAAAGGGGGGATAGAAAACGGAGCAGTGTGGGGGATCGTTCCTGTCCCTTTGGGGCTGGGGCAAAGCTTGGCACGGACCGGGCAGACGATCCCCGGTAGACCTGTGCGGGACACAGTGACAGCCTTTGAAGAAAAGCTATTTAAGCATCCTTCGGTTACATTCTCCTTTTGAGCGAGTGCCTTGTTTCGCTTCCTCATTCACTGCCATTTTTCTGCATCTTGAATTATTGGTTCTGTTTGGGAGGGACTTTATTTTTTTTTATTTTTCTTTGGCAGATAAGAGAATTGTTTCCTTCCCAGTCTGAGTTTTCAGGCGAATCCCCCAACTGTGGAATTCACTCGGATCAAAACCAGTGCAGGGCTGCTGACCTGGAGGGCATCTTTCGAGGCGTGTTTGCTCGTTCAGGCTACGTCGGAGGCTGCGGATGGAGCGGGAGGTCAGGATTGTCCCCGGGGAGTCGGGCAGAAAGCCTGCACAGTTGCTTTTGCTACCGGAGCCCCTCAGGAAGATGCGCAGCGCGAGGCAGAGGAGGCACTGCCGTGGTTTGCTTTCCTTCTGCGCCCAGGGGTTGCTCCGGGGGGGCCCTGCAAAGTTGATTGCTGGGCGCAGCGATTCCCGAGGCGTGCAAGGGGAACAGTGGGCAGCATCCCTTTCCCGATGCATGCCTTTGGGATCACTCTGCACCAGCTGCAGGAAAGGGCCCGGCCCGTGCGGGGTGCTCTGTCCTGCCTGGCATCCTGCACCCGGGAAGCACCGAGCCCCGTGNTCCCGTCCCGAGGGCCCCGTGCCCGGGCTTTGCGCAGCGCGCTCCCTCTGCACGTGCAAAGGTTGATTGCTGGGTGCAGCGATTCCCAAGGCGTGCAAGGGGAACAGTGGGCAGCATCCCTTTCCCGACGCATGCCTTTGGGATCACTCTGCAGCAGCTGCAGGAAAGGGCCCGGGCCCGTGCGGGGTGCTCTGTCCTGCCTGGCATCCTGCACCCGGGAAGCACCGAGCCCCATGGGGAGAGTGAAGGGCTGGAAAGCTGGGCTGGGAAAACCCATGCAATTGCATCTTGGGGCTTTTTGCACCCAATGAGCAGCTCGGAGCAGGAATAGCAAAGCCAGATCCAACCTACTGGAGGCTTCCGAGGGGTTTCTGAGCAGGAAAGCCATAACCATGTAAATGAGCCCTTTTTTTTTTTTTTTTCTTTCTCTGAAATAATTCTGATTGAAGAAATATTGATTGGGCATCTTGTTAACACGTTGTTCTCATCCTTCCAGCCCTCTGGGGAGCGGCAGAGGGGACGGGGCGGCTGCAGCAGCGCACCTGAACATGCCACCGGTGGCCAGGAGGGAGCAAGGAGCGGCAACGAACCCACTGCCAGCGGGACAGAGCCGGGCAAGAAGGTCTCCTCGGAGGCAGAAAATGAGTGAGGGAAGGACATCTTGAGCTGGAGCTGAATCAGAGAGGAGGCGAGGGAATAATCACCCTGGAATTACAGGTGAGGCGAGGCCGGCTTTGCTTTTGGGCACCCCTGAGCGGAGCCTGCAGACCTCGACGCGAGCGTCGGCGGCTCGGTTACACGAGGTCCTCCTGGCTAAAGCAACCATGCCTGGCCATCTCCCTGCAAGTCTGCAAGAGGCCAGGCAGCCAGGAGCCCTCCTCTTTTAATTAGCTGCAGCGGAGGCTATTCAGCAGTAAATGTATTGAGCTGCCGGGCACGCTGGGTACATCCCTCCTCTAGGTTAAGTGGTAATTACTCCTAATTAGGAGCAGATAAATATTTTATATGCTTTGGACTACTGCGAGTGACCAGCGGAAACCCAGAAGTGCTGGAGAACATCTCCTCCCCGGCTGCAAGTCCTCGCCACAGCCACCCCGTAGGGTGCCCTCAAGGGACACCGCAGCCGCTTGGGTTTTCGCTGCTGCCACCGCCTTGTCCCTGCACGGGACCTGTACCTCCAGTTCCCGAATCGCAATGCCTTCAGTCTCCCCCTGTTTTCAGCGCCCCCCAAAGCAGGAGAGGTCGCCCATCCGCGGTAGCCTGGCGTGCTTGACCTCCCCATTGTGTCTTACAGCGTGGGTGATTTCCCCCCCGCCCTTTGGCACCTTCTCTGCCTTGGCAAAACGCGGGGGGTGCCGGGTGCGCAGCTGGCAGGGACGCTCCTCGCTAATGCCCGTGAGTACTGTGCACACACCGGGAGTTCCCGCTGCCGCGGGTCCGTGTCCCCGGGATTCCCGCTCCGCCGGCTCCTCCGCTGCCGCCCGGGGAAGGCGTCCTGCGAGGGAGGAGGGAACGCAGCCGCAGCTTTGCCTTTCATTACGTTTCTGTTCTGTAATAAACAGCAGTGGGTATTCATTATTATTTAAACACCCCGTGCTTCTGAAGCCTTATTTAGGCGGCGTTTTTCCACAGCATATGTTGGAATTTACAGTAAGTGCAGCGGCTCTACAGTCAACATTTGGTTTCTCTCACCCACAGACTGCAGTGGTAATTAGGGGAGGTTTTCCCTTGTTATCCCGGGGAGGTCAGGCACAGCAATTAGCATTTTGCAGAGATCCGAGAATAGCGATGGGCGAGCTCGGCCTGCGGGAGCACGGGGGGAGCTCCCGGCGTGGGGCAGGGGGGCTCGGGAGGTCCCCAAAGCCACGGTCCCCGCACCGCCGGGGCTGGGCGAGAGGGTGGCCCGTGCGCAGGAGGGAGCGGGAGTCTTCGTCGGGGCTGGAGGGCCGGTGGAGATCTCGCTCCCGGGCTGTTGCGCGCAGGGCAGCGGCGCCCGCTGCTGCCATCGCTTTCGCAGCCCTCGGCAGCAACCGCGTGTCACACGTGTGCTCCTCCACAGTCAGCTGTCCAACTTCCCAAAGCTCTGTAACCCCGTTGATTAAGGGAGGGCTGGGGTGGGCGCCCCCGATGATACGCCCTCCGGCTGTGGCCTGCAGCGAGCTCCCAAAGCGCTACCAGACCGGGTCAAGGAACGGTGTAAATAAGGGCACCAGAGCCTGTCCTGCTGTATTTGCACAGTGCACAATGCAAAGCTTTCCGGGCTTTGCGATTGTACAATCAAATTAAACTCCTTCCCCCTCTGAGCTGCCTCCCGGCCGCCGCTGCCGGCTCGGTGGGATAGAGAGCACGGCAGCCCCAGTCCCCGTGGCTGCCCCAGCAATTTCGCCTTTACGCAGGGGCACGCGGCCGAACAAAGGCGGACCGGGTCCCTGCAGGCGGGGACAGCGAGCGAAGCTGCTTTTGTCATTCTGCCTGCCGAGCCAGCGCTGCTCCCTCGCTCGAGATACGATCTGCGAGCTGCTCTCTGTAACTTTATGTAGATCTTTCTGCATTAATTGCAAGGAGAAGGGCTCAAAAGTTCAGGCTGGGAGAGAGGGATCTTTGATGTAGGAGGCTGTTGTCTCTGAATAAAGCTTTATATTATTATGTAAAACATAAAGGGCATTAGTTAGAAAACTGTGCTGATTAATTTAAGAACTCTGTCTTCTCGGGCTCTTCCCCCTCCTTTGTTTAACGAGCGAGGGGGAGGTAGAACCGCTTGAGAGATGAACCTTGTGCTCCCAGGCTCGTGGTGGAGGACTTCTCATGGAAGGGAGAGGTGACACCACCGCCTGGCCTGGCCCGAAGCGGCCGGGGGACATCGGGGACGGCGGCCGGCCAGGCAGCTCCGTGCGGCTGGAGGGGGACTGGTACCCATCGGGTATCCACCTGCCCCAGGTAGGCTCTGCCAGGGGGCGATGCCCGGCTGTGCCTGCAGCCCCCCCGGCCCTGCCAGGCTGCCGGTGCCCCCCGAGCCCGGCGCAGCCCCGCTGCACCCCCAGGGGCTGCTCCTCTGCCAGGGCCTCTCGCCCCAGCCCAGCCAGCCCCGCTGCCGAAGGTGTAATGAGAAAAATACACCCTTCCCCCGAAAAAAATCAATAGGGAGACCTAGGGGGTCACCTAATTGGATGCTGCTCACCGAGAGGCCGTTGCAATAAGAAACCCAACCGCACCACTTCAGACTGTCTGCGAGATCATAAATCATATTCCGAGCCCGGCTCAGCCTTCTCTCCGTCTCGATGCTTCATTGATCTGATGTCGCGGCTCTCCCCTGCATGAGAGAGCAGGCGGCCGAGGGGGACGCGGCTGCTGCCGTGCCGTGCTGTACCGAGCCGTGCTGCTCAGCCTCAGCCGGGCAGGCGGTGCTCCAGGCTCCCAGGGATGTCCTTCGCTTGCTTTTCTTAGCAAGGAAATCGTTTATTTTTTTTAGCAAGGAAATTCACTTGGGTTTCCTTCTTTATTTGTTTGTTTTGGCGCTGGCTTTGGAAACATTCCAAGGATGTTGGCTAAATAAAAGCTAATTAAGTGGTGGTGTCGGCTTTGCCCAGCCACCCCCGTCTGCGCAGGCTGGGCTGGGAGCCTCTCCTCCCCATCCTGCCCCGTGCCCCGCTGGGGCCGCAGCCACCTGCGCCCCACAGCTCACTCCGGTTCTTCATCTCCAGCACCTGAGCTCTCCTTTTTGCGCCCAGCCTGCCTTCCAGGAGGGACTCAGAAGCCCAATTCCCCGGGAAAAAGCTGTTCCCAGTAAAATCCCATACATGTATGCATAGCTATGGTGCGCATCCCTTGCAGGAATTTATCTAAAGCAGCCTCTTCTTGTCCTCCTCTAGACAAATAGAGCTGGGATCTGTTCCTCTCGCCCTGGGCTGGACCTTCCCAGGGGAGACGGCGCCAGCGGAGCGGGTAAGGAGCGCTGCTGCGACATATCCCCGCGATACCGGTCAGCCCTGTGCCCCCCTCCCCGCTCCTCCCTGGGCTGGGGGAGCCCTCCCGGTTGGGAGCCGCTGCCTCGCAGAGCCAGGCTCTCCCACCATCCCAGCCGCGTCCCGCTCTCATAAATCTGAGCCCGAGTGATTTAGAAACTGCTTTGCCTTCCCTGCCTGCCTAAGAGCCTGCAAACTCCCCTCACTAAATCACCTGCCTGACGGGAAGGCGCCCAGCTGCAGCGCGAGGCCGGGAGGAGGGTGGGGAACGGGGCTGACGTGCAAAAGGGCTGCAAATGCAAAATTATTGGGGAAAAAACCCCAGGGCAAAGATAATGTGGGAGTGAGCCTCGCCAGCTGCGCGCCCCTGAAAAACACAGGCTGTCTTCCTCAGGATGCTTCTCTAGGACATCGTCCTGCAGCCAGCAGCAAACCCTGCACAAAATAGATCACAGTACCTCCAGTTCACCTGCAATTAAAAAAAAAATAAATAAATTCTTTGTGGCTGCAGCCTCTCCTGTCTCTACAGGGCTGTGAGAAGTGGCGTGAGTCGGAGGGGCTTCCGAGTTCGGGAGGAGGCTGCGTCCTGCTGAGCTGCAGATAAAAGATGAGCGGTCCCGGAGGCGCGCGGGGCTCTGGCTGCCCACACCGCTGGTAACGCACGTTCACCGTCACGTCCTTGGAAAAACGCTCAGAAGTTGCTGGAGAGCCTGTGTGCTCCCTCGGATACACCCAGAAGGATTGCTCGGAGAGGAGCAGGAATAATCACCACAGACCCAAGATAAAAAAAATAATAATCAAAGACTAATCCGAAAAACTCTCCTTTAATCTTTGTGCTTCCAGACCTAGTCTCCCTTTCATCTAGGACTTTGCTGTTCTCTAGTTATTCTGCAGTTATAGAAACCACGAGGCTAGAAGAGGGGAAGAAAAAAGAAAAGATTAAATTAATGAGCAGGTAAGCAGGTTTATTATTTTGTCTGATCCTTCCTTCCTTCCTGCTAATTTCTCTGAGCCAATTTGGGAGGTAGAGCCCAACGGTAACTTCGAGACAGACTGTTGTATCCGTTCTCTTCCTTAAACCATTTATCTGAGCAATATTGTGCTCCAATTTGCATAGCTGCTCTAAGGAACGGCGCAGCGAGGGTGTATCAGCCGAGCTGTGGCGTCTGACGAGAAAAGCATTTACCTGCGTAAAAATAGTGAAACGGATACTTTGGGCTTCTGGTAATTATACATGTGCTATGCCGTAATTACGCAATATAGCCGCAGCCGCAGCGACCCAGCCGGGCTACAGCCGGAGCGGGTGACCCGGGAAAGCAGCTCACCTTCGGGGGCTCCGGGAGCGGACGTGGCAGAGCGGATCCTCGCCAGCCCAAAGGAGGGGAAGAGCGGCGAAGATCTGCGGCTGGGGAAGCGCTGGGGCCTTTCTCCGTACTCCGGGAAAAGCCTGCACTGCCTCCGAAATGAGTGGGTAGAGCTACGATGATGGGAGAGACACGACGGGAGCCGGAGCGGACTCCGGAGAGCGCGTGGGGAAGTGGGAGGCGCCATGCCTGCGCGGAGGCGGATGAGCATCCTCCAGCCTGTTGCTGAGGGCTCTCCGGAGACTCACTCCGAGATTAAGGTCAAGGTTAGACATCTCTATGCACTGGGCATGTGAGCAACATCTCCGCAGGACTTTGAGATGTCCCGGGCAATACCTTGCATCCAAACAAGGGCACAAAATAGTTTAAACTGGAAAGGTGGAAAGGGTAGGAGAGGAGCGGCAAAGCGCTGGGTGCTGAGCCCCCCTGCCTCTTCTTATCTTCTTCGTAATATTGTGCTTTCTGAAAACGTTCTGGCTGGTTGTAGCGGTTCACAGCTCCCCAGCGTGGTGCATAGGGTGCCCCGCTGCCCCGGGCACGCAGGGCTATAGCCTTGGCTCTCGGCTGCCCCTGGGGAGAGAGGCCCCATCGATGCCATTGGGAAGAGCACATTGCCGCATCCTGCATCCCATGTCTCATTAATCTGGGGAGCGAGTAGCCAAACGCGAGAGGCGATGGATCAAGCCTCAGCGGGAGCATGTTCTGCCCGGGGCTGGGCCGCTGCCAGGGGCTGAGCGTCCCAGGGAAAAAGGCCACCCCGCACGGGTACGCGTTGGGGGGGGAAGTGAGTTATCATAACTCACGGAGGTTCTGTGGCCGTGGCAATTCTCAATGACCCGTTCAGAAAAGCACTCGGAGCGATAGACGCTTGAGCAGCGGGGTCTGTCTTGCCCAGCTGACAAAGCTTTAGCTTAAGAGTTATGAACTGGAAACGGGAAACAGTCTGGTACAGCGTGTGCCGTGCTGATGGCTCGGGGTTTCGGCCTTCCTGCTCTAGAGCAATGGTTTAAATTAATTCCCCTGGGGCCCCTTGTCATCCTTCGGGGTCAATACCCCCTCCTGGCTCATGGAACTGAGGGCAAGCATCGCCCCAGGCTCAGTGTCCCTGCTAGTGTCCCTGCCGTCATCTGTATTCTTCTTGCCCTTTCCCTCCCCCCTCCCCGCGCTGGCAGCCCCGGCAGAGCGCTGCCCATCCCCGCGCGGCCACCGCCAGGCAGGGAGATGAACGGAGGCCGACAAGCCATTTACCAGGGCTTGTCTGGGCACTTCACCGCCAGACAGGTGGGTTCATAAATCCTCCCGCCCCTTCCAGACGAGAGCAGATTGCTCCCCGCCCTCCGTGAGTTTTGCTGTAAATTGAAGTACGGCTGCTGCATAAGGCCCCGCAGGGGGAGGTGCTGCCGACGGACCCACATGCATCCTCCCACGCCACGCGCCGGCTGCTCCTCCGCTCCGGCAGGCAGTTCACCCCGCGGAGCCACCGCAGCCCCGGCAGAGGCGGGAGGAGCGGCCCGGCCCCGTGACTCCTGGCCATGGGCACAGGCGGTACCAGGGGGGTCTCCAACAGGGTCCCGCTCTGCGTCTCTCCGGGGCCCGGGACGTGCTCCTCCGGCTTGCCTCCGCTTTTGTTTCTAATGATGTTTGTTCCAAAGCTGTTTTCCCGCTTTGTTTCTTTCCACCTGCCGCCTCCTTTCAGTCCAATTAGTGCCTTGTTGATGGTTCCTTGAATTTCAGTGATGGCGTTGGTGTGACCCCTGACTTTGAGGTCTGTCTCTCGCACCCCTGGAAGGCGCCGACACCTTCCTTCATTTCATCTTCACTTGCCGGAGCTGTCTGGACTTCTCTGAAGTGTTGGTGCTGTCTCCAAAGTAGAAAGCTTTTCAATTAAGAAACTTATTTTTTTTTAGGGCTCATTAAAAGAAAGAGAGAAAGAGAGGGCTTTTTTTTTTTCTTCTTTGTGGGTAATTATTATTAATGGCCTTTCTTTTTAGCAGAGGTTTGTTACACTCGCAAGGAAGGGGAATGCTGGCAGGCTCCCGCGCGGGGCGGGTGTAACTGGAAGTGACGGAGAATGATGTCTCCTACATTATTTCATTAGCAGCAGAACACATCTGAGGGAATAGGCGATGGGGACGTGGCCGGGCGTGATTCCCACCTCCCGGCAGCTCCCGGCACGGCGTGCCCCGGTGCAGAGCGCCGCGGGGCCGGTGCCCCCCTGCAGGGGCAGGGAAGATGCTCAGCGCTGGGCTGGGGAGAAGCCGGTTCGTGCCTTGATCTCCCGTTCTCTCCGGAAACAGGCGATCTTCCAGTTCCATAGGAAGCCTTTTCTCCGCGCACAGCCTTGAGAAGGAGCACCAAGGAGAGCTCCCAGTGACTGAATTTAAAGCACAGCGGGGGCCGGCGGACGCGGCGCGTCGGAGTCCGCACCGTGCGAGGTCGGGTCCCCCGGCCTCCCCCTCTCCCTGTGCACCCACGCGGCTCCAGCACACCGCCGTACGTGACCCACTTTGGTATCCAGAGCATCACTTCTGCGTGAAAGCTCGTAATGCTGCAGTAATCCCGGATGATCAGAGAGTCCCGCATCCACCCACCGCTCGAACAAAACCGACCCGAGGGCCGGAGCCAGGCTGAGGGCAGAGCGCGGTATGGCGCGTCCCGTCCCTCGCCGGAGCAGCGACGGCTCGCTGGCGCTGCTAGAGCAGAAAGCAGAAAATGGGACACGTCCCCAGGAAGGCCAGGTCTCGGCCTCGGCCTCGCTGGGAAATTCCAGCTGAGCAGCACGACTGCGTATGCCAAGCGTGGGAAATTCCTCTGTCCACTGGAAGAAAGAAATGGAAAAGGTCAGCGCTGGATCTTTGCCGAGCAGGAGAGCGGGCTACCTGGAAAGGAAGGACGTGCCATTCGCTGCTAAGGCGCTTTCTTGTGGTGACCCTGCAGTTGTGTTCCCCTTGGAAGAAATCTATTTCCTAACCCAAATCCATCAGCTGAATCTACACTTAAAGAAATTAAACTCCTCCCATGGCTCTGCTGCTAGAGGATTAAAAGCATTGACGGTGCAGTGGCTCTTCAGCAGGCACGGCTGCGTAATCTTGCCTTCCCCACTCCGTTGAACGGCGACGCATCGAGCCCCCGGCAAATGCCTGAGGTGGGGCATCCCCCTGCCCGCCCCACCGCTGCCCTTCTCCCCCGGCAAACCTGGGCCGGGCTCTCTGCAAACGCAGGCGGGAAGGCCGCATCAGCTACGTCCCCTTCTGCTGCTGGGGAGTGCTTTGCCGGGAGTGACAGCCAGAGGACTACTTTATTATTTTATTTTTACGGTCTTTTTAATGAAAGCTGAGGCTCTGGAGAAGGATGGAGAGGCCTTTCGATGACCCCGCCAAACTCTCATTACCCTTCAGGGATGGGCAAACACCCACGCTGATAAACACTTGACTAATGGACAAGGCTCTACATCATAAACATTGCCTCCCCGTTCCCACTAATTGTCCTCCTTGTCACCGCTCCTCGCAGAGTGACAAATGATTTGGTTTTAATGGAGATCAAATTCCCCTGTCACTCTTAAGTAATCCCTCTAAGCCAAGGATGAGTCATGTAGACAGGACGGGGCGCGGGGAGGGGGAGAAGCCTTCGGAAGAGATGTTCCCTCTGTACCTGTGTCATCCGTAACAGCCAGTCCAGACCAATTTTCCCCCCAGGAATATTTTCTCAGCCAAAGGCGCTTTGTTTCCTGGAGTAGGAGCAATATTTATCCTTCCCTGTGCCGCAAGACCAAGCGAAGGCTTGAGAGAATTAAAAGGCGACTCATTTAAAACTGATGCAAGAGCAGCAGTTAGGTTCCCCGGGAAACTCGTGGCTGCAGGGTTGTTTTCCGGTAATAACTGGGTAAGCGCTAAAAATATGAGCGGTGTAACTTTTGTCGGTGGTCTGCTAGACCAGAAGCTGGCCAGACGTACAGCGTTCAAGAGCTGGATGCACGCCCAGGCGGTCCCAACGTCGCAGGTCTTGTTTGCCTGCTGGATTTCTGCGCGCTCGGCTCCTGAAACTAAATACTAAAGGAAAAAAGCATCAAATTGCCAAGCCCTCAGCTGAAGGGAAAAGAAACCCCCCAAAACCCAGCCTGTTAGCTGTGCGGCAAAGGCCATTCTTCCCGCGTCTAGGAGGGAGCGCGGCGGCAGGATAAAGTCCTCCACTATCTCAGGCATTCACACAACGGTTCAGAGGAGTTTACAGAAAACCTTCATTTACCAGAGGCCACGGAACATCTCGCGGCGCCTGTTACAAACTTCAGATCTATAGAAAAAGGGAAACATAACAGATGTGTGGCAGTGAGAGCGGGAGAAAGGAAAGCATTGACCTTAGGCCCTGGCAATAGCAAGGAATTTCTTTAGATATAAAGAAAAAAAGTAAGACTACTATGATTGCTGTTAATGCGATCTGAAAGAAAAATTTCTCCTCAAACCGCAAATCTGTCGATTTAAGCGTAAACCTAAGGAGCAGGACACGGCAACTGGGCGGCTGGTGCCGCACCGGCGTCGGTGTGCCTCGGCTTGCCCTGTGTCCTGTGGAGACGGAGCTCCGGCCTTTGGAGGGGAGCGATGAGCGGAGCAGCCAGACCCCGCCGGGCAGGAGCCCTTCCTCTGCTCAGCCGTAGGAGCCACGGAACTGGGCGACGTGTGCTGGCCCGGGTCTTGGCCCCACAGGACGAAATCGGAGACTTTCTCCTCCCTGGGAAAACAAAGAAGCGCAGAGATTTACCTGGAGGGCTTGTCAGGAAGGAAATCAAACAAACCCCTCTTGAAAAATTATCTCGGTGAGTTAATGATGTAACAAGACTGCAAGATCCAGCTGGGTGAGAAAAAAATCGTCCAGCTGAGATTCGCTAACAGCCCCCCATAGCTAGGAAGTTATTAAAAATCTTGCCCCGGGGAAGAGCCCCCTCTCCGCATTGCCGGCTCCCGTCGCCCAGATGATGATTCTGTGATTTTCTGAGGCGTTTTCATTTCAGTAAAGAAAACATGTATTTGTTTTTTTTTTTTTTAAAAAAAATCCCTAACTGAGCTTCTCCTCTATGATTTTCTTATTTTCTATTTTTTAGCTGGAACAGCAGTAAAACGGAATAGTAATTTCCCGTGCTTACGTGGTGTGTTGTGTTTTGGGGTACCTCTGCGCACGGCCGAGCTGCGGCCAGTGGCTCCTGCAGGGCGCCAAGCGGCGTTTGGGGCAGAGCGAGGCAGAAGGGGAACGGTCTCGGCTCTGCTCGTGGTCAACGAGGGGTGGCACCCGCCTGGGCATCCCTCAGCCTCTGTGTCTGGCGGGGTTTAAGCCCGAAATGCAGCTGCTGGGAATGAATTTGCAGAACCCGCATCCGCTCTGCGCTCTTCTGCTGACATCGCTGCGCTGGCGGAGGTGGGAAGCGGAGCGGCGAAACTGGGCCAGCAGCACTTAAACCAGCGAAGCTGCGATTAGCGGGAGCGTCCTGCTCCTCTGAGGTAATTTTATGATGCTATTTTAGCGGGCAGCGTCGAGCGTACGACCTTGTCCACGCTAGGAGGACACGGCCGCGTCCCTGGTAGAGAGCGCTGGAAAAGTGACCTGCGAGGGAAGGGAGCGGGCTTGTTCACGAGGTACCCGCCCTCCAACGCATACAGTATTTTAGAATGAGAAAAAAGGCGTGAAAAGATGGCATTTGGCCGCTCCAAGGACACTGGGGACGGATGGGAAGAAATCAGTGGAACTTGGTGGAAATTGGGTCTGCCTGTCAGCCGTTGCATGGCTGTAGGAGCGATGCTGGAACAGGCACCGAGGGAGGGCAAAGAGCCTCCAACAGTGGTTGAGGGTCTGTGACACCAGTTACAGGCCCTTTTCCCTAGGGCTCTGCCAGTGCTGGGGCACAGACCTGTGCCCCCCGAGACCCCCTCCAGCCCCCCGTCCTGCAGCCAGGCGCAGGAATCCTCCTTTCCTGCAGTGTGCTCACCCCTGGTTTGGATTCAATCCCCTCTTAAAGGCCATCACGTTATTATCTTATCCCATTCCTCAAACCAAACGTCACCGAAAGGCAGATTGTTGACAAACAGCCGGGGAGAGGAGGGTGCGCCGTGGGACCCCCTCGTCGCTGCGCCCCTTACCCACTCGGATCAGGGCGGCGCGGTCTCCAGTCCCGCAGGAGCGCAGCGGCATCTCAATTACCCACCGATGTCTTTATCGCGCTGCTGGAGCAATCAGGGGCCCAAGCTCCAACCTGCTAAATGTCACCTGAAGCCAAAGAGACAAATACACGCTAATTACCGAGCGGAGGCAGAGCCTGGCTCGGGAGCCTCGCTCCTCGGCTGCCCGCCCTCAGCGGTACGCAGGGACCTCCTCCGGCGGCTCTGCACGCTCCGCACGGCAGCGGGACCTCGGCTGGGCCCCGGGGAGGCACGCCAGGCTCTTGGGGGTGACGACCGTGAGCAGGCAGAAGGCAGGCTTGGCGCTGGGCTCCCACCGAAGGCTGGCACCTCGGGAGAGGAGGCTGCAGCACAGCTCCCAGCAGGATCTGGCCGTGGAGAACCGCCGCTGGAAGAGCGATGAGCTGCCCTGCGCTCATCATCATCAGCAGCAGCTCTGCCCTCCAGGTCCGGGCTGCGCGCAGACGGCAGCAGAGCCCGCAGCCATGGTTTTTCCCAAAAGCCATGTTTTTTTTCCCTAAAGCGCTGCCCTCCTCGGGAGCTTGCAAACACCCCCTTGGCCCTCGCTGCCTTGATGGTATCTGCAGCTAATCCTTCTCAGATCATCCCAGGTCACCTGTTGGGCTGTAAATCGCTGCCTGCTGAGCACCCATAACACACAGATTGGAGGTAACTTTACTCCAGAGAGCCAATTAGTGCAAATCGAGGCCTGGTAATTATAGCGTGATAAGATCCCGGCTGCTGATATCTCTGGGCAGATAAGGCGGCAGGAAGCAATCTCTTAACACAATGGCAGTTATTATTATAGCTTCACCTCTGTCCTGCAAAGCCTTTGGGAAGTTGAGCGCGGGCCGGTGCCAGGGCTGCGGGAGCGGGGCGGGAGCGTGGACATTGCCCTGTGACAGCTTCTCTCTNGTGCCAGGGCTGCGGGAGCGGGGCGGGAGCCGCCGCCGCCCGTGCCGAGCATGGACGTTGCCCTGTGACAGCTCCAGCCTCTGCGCGGAGAGGGACGTGTCCTCCTCGGCTCGCGAAGCCCACCCTCGCTCCTCCCGGTGGTGGGCGAACTCCAGCAGGCAGGTCTCTGTCTGCCGCAGCGTTTGCACCGTGCCCGGTGGGAGCCGAAGCCGCCGGGGGGTTCCCGCAAGCCCAAGGCGGAGGGAGGGCCCCGCTCCGCTGCTAGGAAGGCTGGAAAGCCCTCGGTGTTGCCTTTGGTTTAGCCGGGGGTGAGGTGTGAGTGCCCCGGCTGACGGCTCCGGCTTACGCTCCCCTCTCCCGGGGGATAAGAAGTGGAAGGCCCAGAGCGGATTTAAGTGTAAGGGGGGGAAAGGAGGATTTCTGTGCGGGAAAGTGCCTGGGCAGGACTACCGGCTATTTAAAGCCTCCCTGCTGTGCTGGAATAACTTACCCGCTCGCCAGTGAAAATTGGGTTAGGCATGCGCTTTAGAGGTGTTCACGTCTTTGGAGCTGGTGCACTTTCAAGAATGATAATACGTTGGCCCATCTGTGAATCTCGGAGTAATTTGCAAACTGTCCCAAATTTCTCCTCTTCTTCCAGCTCCCAGCAATAAAATGAGATAATTATTCCCCCGTTATGAAACCTGAGGCTCACGCATCTCGCTTACAGATGTGAGAGGGGGCTAGAGCTCTTCTGTCGCTGTAAATCGGGATTAATTCCGAAGAAGCCAACATGGGCCTTTTTGTGCTAAGAAAATACTCTCTAGGAGTTTGTGTTGTGAAGTAGCTGGGTGGAGGGCAGAGAAAGCATCGATGCCACCCTGCGGGACGCATCACGCGCGTGGGGATGCCGCAGCGAGGCCGAGGGGAAGGGCAGCGCAGCGTTGCGCCGGGGGCTGCTCTGGAGCTGGGCTCCGGGTGTTCAGCATGCGTGGAGCGCGCCGTTTGAACCTACCGGTTAGAGTAATGGTTATGAAATTAGAAGCCGTATAACTCCGGGAACAGAGTAGTAAAGGATCCTAAACCTCTCTGACGGTTCTGGTTGTTAATGTCTGCCTGTACCTTAATTACATCATCAATTCCATTAAATAATGCAGTAACTAACTGGGGTTTAATGAATACATAGGAAAGAATAAATTGGACTTACAGTGTAACTGATATGCCTTTACGGAATCAGAAGAAACTGGAACGGAGACTCAATTTCTGCTAAGTAAAATTAGGAAAATAAATAAATAAATAGAACCTAAAAGCCTGACCCGCAGCGGCTCCGAGGCTGAGGTGCTCCGGGATGGCACTGGGGTGACACTGCCCGCGGGCTGTGACAGCCCACATGGGGCACGGGCCGGAGCGGGGGCTCCCCAGAAGGGGCAGGAACCCGGGGGGCGCAGCACAGCTCCCCAGGGACCGCGGGCTGCCCCCGCTGGGGCTGATGCTCTGCACCTCCCTACAGCGTACGGTATCTCCCTGCCTTTCCTTTTTTTTTCCCCTCCACCTTTCAGTGAAAGATGTGTTTGCTTTTTTTGCTTAAATAAGTGCGCACTGTTTGCTCTAGAGGTGTCGAAGCACCCGGCCAACTTTCCTCTGTGTTGACGAGGAGCAAACAGTCCAGCAGAACACGGGTTCCCGGCAACAACCGGTGTTTGCAGAGAAAATCCAGAGGCATTGCGGTGTGTTCAGTGCCGTTGCTTCATTGAGAGGGAGCACCGACACTGCTTGTCCTGCCTCGTGGTGAGCCCCCGGCACGGGAGCTGCAGCACCCCGGGGTGACCGGCACAGGGACGGACGCCGCCAGGCACGTGGGCGCTGAGAAGCACGTGGTGCCGGTTTTGGCATGACACGAGCTGTCCCCGACGTGAACCACAACAGGTTGAGTGGAAGGAATCACAGAACGGTTTGGGTGGGAAGGGACCCTGAAGACCACCCAGTGCCACCCCCTGCCCTGGGCAGGGACACCTCCCACCAGCCCAGGTTGCTCCAAGCCCCGTCCAACCTGGCCTTGAACACCTCCAGGGATGGGGCAGCCACAGCTTCTCGGGGCAACCTGTGCCAGGGGCTCACCGCCCGCACAGTGGATGAACTCATCCCATAGCGAGCACATGGCAACGGGCTTACAGAATCGCAGACTGGTGGGGGTGGGAAGGGCCCTCTGGATCTCCCCCAGTGCCACCCCCTGCCAGAGCAGGGGCACCTCCAGCAGTGGCACAGGACGGTGTCCAGGCGGGTTTGGAATGGCTCCAGAGTGGGAGACTCCCCCACCTCTCTGGGCAGCCTGTGCCGGGGCTGGTTTAGTATTTTGCTTCACAAGGCGATGCTGCCAAGCCCCAACTTTCTGGAGAGCACCCCCTCCTTGGGCAAGCGCGTTCCTTGTGCTGCTGAGTCATCAAGCGGCCAAGTTCATTAGAAAAGAGGCTTTCGGCCGCTTGCCCCGCACCCTTGCTCCTCTGGCTTTCCCTGGCTGGAACAAGCCCGGGACTGCCGCGCTCTCCTCCCTCTGGGCGACGATCCCGCCGAGCCGGGGCCGGTCCCGCTATGCGGGCGGCGATGCGCCCGCCGTCAGCGCTCGGCAAACACGCCGGGAGCAGCGGCAACCCGCGCGGGAGGGCAGCGCGCCGGAGGCAGCGCGCTGGGGCTGTCAACGCAGCCTCTCTCGCCGGCGCTAACCGCGCTTTCAAATTATAATAAAGCACAAAGGGAGCTCAGGCAGAAAGGTAACAAGCTGTGCTGCCGGGGAGCTGAAAGCTTCAGTCTGCGGAGCACCGAAAACACATCGGGTTGCAAATTCTCCTTCTCTACCGCTCCTTCGCCGCGGCCGCCTCCCCAGCCCCCCATCTGGCCGCCTCTCCGCAGACGGCTCCCGGGCTCCTTCCCAGCAGATGACACTGGATTTTTTTCCCTTTAAACCCAGCTGAAATCATTGTTTGCTGACAGCTCGCCCTCCTGGAGACGGCCGAGCACCGCCTGGGCACGTGCAAATATAGATGCGCTGCTCCCCGCGCCTCCCCCCGGGGCCAGGGGGGCCGGGGGTACCCCGGGGGCTGCGGGAACGGGGGATGGCCGCTCTCGCCTTCGCTGCCCGCTCTCCCCTGCCCACCTCTGGCGCGCGAGCTGCGGGCAGGAGGGGCGGCGTGGGCAGCAGCCTGCCCCCACCCCCCCTTCCCGGGGATATAATATCCTTCTTTCCGCCTATCCCTGTAATAATGCGGCGGTGCGGCGGGCGAGCGGCAGTGACCGATGCGAGGGGCTGATTGTCTGTATGGAGATGCTGAAAGGGGTCGCGACTCTCTAAGTGCTCGTCAGGATGAAGGATGACAGCCCCAGACAACGAGACACTTCCCTCCTCTCCCGCTGCTAATGAGTGCTGGGGCGGCCGGGGCTGCCGGTGGTTTTAGCTTATTTTCCCGCTGCTATTTCTTTCCCTATTTATTTGTTTAATTAATTTATTTATTTTAGGTTTCTCCCTCCTCTTGCCTGCCTCCCTCCCCCAGCCCCCTCCTTTCCCTGCCTCCCCTCTGGCTTCCGCGGCTATTTGTGTTGGATCCCGAGCTGTTCGCGCTCTGAAAATTTAATTAGGCATTTGGATGAAACCTGAAAGCTGAGCCTCTGCCGGAATTGAGTCTGCAAGACCCCCCCAGCCCCCACCTAAGGCCACTCTGCGGTGGGCAGGGGGACAACGGAGCCCCCCAGGGCCCTGGTGGCATCGCCCTGGTCCAGGGTGGGGGGCACGCAGCCACCTCCACCCCCAGCAGAAAATATCTTTTGTTCCCAGAGGAGGAACTGGGATGAAAATGGAAGTGTGTTTGTGAGAAGAAGCCTCTCCCCAGCTGCTTCTCCCCCGAACAATCAGCGGAATTAGCTGGAGGGTAGGGGCTGGCGATTTCTCTGCTAAATTGCTGGCAATCAGCTAACCAGCAGAAAGCAATGGATACATCTTCAATTGCCAACTGCAGAGAGGGGAGGGGGCGAAACGCTGGCCCGTGCCCCCAGCAGGGCGTGCTGCCGGCCCCCGGCTGCTCCTGGGTGCCGGTGTGGCAGAGGAGGAGGAGGAGGAGGAGGAGGAGGAGGAGGAGGNATCTGAGGAGGAGGAGATCTCTCCAAACCCGGGTTGTCGCTCTTCCCTGAAGTTTTGCTTTCCTGCCTTTTTTTCAATGCCTTTCAGAAATGAGCTTTATCTGTCTTTGAAGGTCTTATTCTGGGGACATTGCCTTTGAAAAACAAACCCCACCACCTCGGCGGCATCTTCCCCCGGTCTGTGGTGACACAAATGAGTGATTCTCATGCGGTGCTGCGAGCGCCTTTCAGAGGCGCGATGGAAGGTTCCCTGACAATGTCACCCGGCTGCTCAAAACACCCTGCACGCCACGCGCGGGCCCACGTGTTTGCACAGCGCTTCTTCTCCGCTGCGACAAGGCTCGGTGGGCTGGGGTGGGCTTTTTTTTCCCCTGCTCTATTTGAGAAATAATTTTGGCCTTTGAAGTCCCTGCTGGGTTTTTTATAACGTTTTTTTCCTCCTTATTACCCGATGACAGGACTTGTCCCGCTTTTCTTTGTTACGTGAGCTTGCGTTACGAGGGCACGGTGTCAGCGGGGAGCTGAGGAGAGGATGAGGCGGGGCTGGGAGGGATGCAGCGGCACCCGCAGCGGCGCCGGGGCTCCGGCCCCCCCGGGCTCCCCCTCGATCACCCCGGAACAGTCAATAGCGGGGGGACCGCATCAGCCCCCTCTTCGTTGTCTGTTAAACGAGTAGAAGCTCGAGAAAGCACAAGTACTGCCTCCCCCGGCATTAGCGCATAAAGTCTTGGAAGTGTGAGCAGACACTAACAAATTACTCACCGAACTGACAGTTTGGGGTTTTTTTTCCTACTGTAAAACAAGTAAAAAATATGCCAGGCTCTTTCTTGCCTCTCTCTCCTTTTTTAAAAGGATCAGTCAGACACAGGGACTCCGGCGTGAATAAACTCAGATTTATGTCCCCATCAGTGGGATCCTTAAACTTCCTGAGTACTTAAAACGTACACGTTTTATCTTGAAAAATTACCAGGTTTGTCTAAAGGAAAATTTCTAACATAAAACAGGAAACTCATTTGAAGGGAGAAATTCTCCAATGAAGCGAACCCAGGCAGTCATAAAAAAGTTAAACCAGGCATAAAGGGAAATGTCAGATGTGTGGGAGAGCCAGATGTCTCTCTATTTTTTCCTTTTTTTTTTATATTTTTATAACCTAGATCAGATTATAGAAGAATATATGAATGTATGAAGCAGGGAGGGGTACGCGGCGAGAGGAGGAGAATTTCGCTTCCAGCCTTTAACTTGATGTAATGCGGAGCGCTCGACAAAGAACAACATTTTTTTATTTCTAAATAAAGCACTTTAGAGTGACACATTTATTGCTGGCAAAGAATTACTCAAATAAGAGACATTGTCAGCTATTTATTTTAAAAGCTTTTTTTTTTATTTGAGTTTGGGAAAAAAAGAAAGATCAAACCCCCTTTCTATTCTTCTCAATATTCTCTTACAAGCTTTAAAATAAAGTGGGTTCTCTGCTCCTAAGTTGCCTGTGTGGTGTGTCCGGGGCTGCGCGGGCACCGGGGACCCCCGTGGGGAGCCGGGACCGCAGAGTTCCCGGCGGGGGGACGCAGGGATGCGTGGGGGCCGCAGCCCCGGGAAACCCCCCGGCTCTCGCGAGGGATTTGCCGAAGGTTGCCCGCCCGGGCTGTGCTCTTGCCGCTCCACCGAAGTTGAATTAAGGTATTTTCCAGGCTTCCCGCGTGCCGTGGGTGGCCGAGGCGGGTCGAAACGCACGGGCGCTGCGCTTCTGGACCCCGGGATAGCTCCAACCCAGCCTTTGTGCCTATTTCCCCCCGAGCTGGTGCTCCCAGCCGCCTGCTCCTCGGTGCCGCCGCGGCCGGCAGTGCCTCCGCCAGCAGCTTCCAGGAAAGAGAAATGGAGACCCCGAGGCTTTCCCGGCCGGGAACGCAGCAACCTGTAAATAACACGGCGCGCAAGTCGAGCAAAGCGCCGCACGCTGTGCCCTTCCCCGGCACTTTGCAGTATTAAATGCACGCTGGCTCCTACGTCTATTTATCCGAAGCGGGGTGAGTCCCCAGAGCCCGCTGCTGAAGTGCGCCACGCTCATTTGTTGCCGGAGGAGTGGGCGATGCTGCGCCGGGCCGAGCCTCCCCGCGGGCGCGCGGGAGGGACGCGATGGGCGCACCGCCGCCGTTTGGCTCCGTCCTGACGGTCCAGAGCTCCCGTCGGGGAGGAGAGGTGCCGGGGCACGGAGAGCCTCTGCAGCTGGCGTGGGCACGGCCGGGCTGCCCGCCCGGGGGGGAGGCGCGCAGGTCGGCAGCACGTGCAAGTGGCCAAGGCAGCCCGAAACATTGGGAGAGCCGTGATGGCTCCGACAAGGTGGGGCCATGTGAAACACCCCATTACACTGCTCAGGCGCTGAGCCCTGTCTTTAACCACGGCCTGTTAACGTCAGCTCCTACAGCCGAAACAGCAGAGCATTAGCATACCTGTCAGGGCTTCCCGGTTAACCGCTCCTGCCAGCGCGGTTTAAGCGCCTTTCTCAGCCTATGGCACATCTCTCCTCTCTCTCTCTCGCAAAAACAAAAAAGAAGAGGAGCAGGAAAATAGCTCTTCCCACGTCAGGCTGCAGAGTCTCTCCGGTCGCGTGCGGGACCGTTCTGCAGCGTGGCCGATGTGCGTCAGCCCGCGGAGGGCGTCCCTGCAGCACGGGGCGGCGTGGCGGGGGCGGTCTGCGGGGACAGCCGGGGGCAGCCCCCCTTCACAGCGCCCGTGATGCCGCGGGGGCTCCGGGCTCAGCCTGGGAGAAGCAGCGTGGGCCGGGCAGAGACGCAGAAGGCCAAGGACGAGACCCGAGCCCTACGCCAAATACCCTTTAATTCCTCTGTGTGGTGATACATTTGTCGTTTCGTTAGCTTTTCATCTCAGCTACTTTCTTTGCCCCGTAGATTATGCCATTTCTCTTGCTTTCCCCCTTTTCTCTTCCTTTTCCTCTATAATTGGATCATTTGCAGTTTATGGGAAGGGTGAGAAACAAAAGGTATTTACAACCCAAGCATCCAAAATTACGTGTCAGGCTCAAAAAAATGAGATGAAAAGAAAATCTGGATCCTCTTTCTTTGCATTCCGATTTCTGAATCCACGGAGCTCATTAGTTTCCCATGTTCCGGGCTTTTTCTGTGCCTGTAGAAAGTAGAAGCCTACTTTTAAGAAGAGCTGGAGCGGGTTGCCTCCAGCGACTGGGGATCGATGAGGAACGGCGGTGTGGAAGGCTGTGGGAACTGTTCAGCATCAAACCCCTCCTCTTCGTTGCATGAAGCTTTACGTTCAGGCCCAACGCTCTTCACGCTGGCCCTTGAAAAAGGCGATCGGTTATTCTCTGGAAGAAAACAGATGGAGTTTTTCCTGTGGATTACTTCTGCTCGGAGCGAGTGGCTCGTCACTCTTCGGGCGACGACTGTCTGCCAGGACGGCACCGCACAGCACACTTTCTCCCGGCAAAAGAGGCGCTCCCGGGAAACCTGCGGCTGCAATTCCCGACTTTCAGCCTCATTTGCGGAGAAAGCGAGTTGCTGCCGTTCCTGCCGAACTTGGGGTTCGGCGGCTCTCTCGCCAAAGCGTGACTTCTGTGGGCTGAGGGCCGGCGCGGAGCCGGCCGGGGCGCCCCGAGGCAGGGACGGAAGGTGGACGCCGGCGCGGAGCGGCTGCGTTCGGGACAACCTGCCGGCGCCTGACCGAGGCTCAGACCAATTACTGCTGGCATGAGCCCAAGCCATCCATCTCGGCAAATTTCCCTCCGGGGGCCGCCCCATTAGTAGCAAATAACTAATTATTGCTGTCAGCTTTAATAAAAAAACATTAGTTGAAAGATATTTTTCCCCCCGTAACTTTCCAACGCTGTATAAATTGCTGGAGTCAAAACTAACTTCTAAATTGACTAATTCCAGACATTTGTCAGACTCCAAGAAATGCTTTAATTAGCGTTGGTTAATAAAGTGTTTAGGTAATTAGGAGAACATTTGTCCTGCCTGTGCATTTTCCCCCTCTTGCTTACGACAACTCAAAGAAATTAATTGGAGTCCAGGCTTCAAGTATTGTTGGGCTCTTATTTATTTATTTTTACGCTTCCTTTTGTAATAAAGTATCGCTGAGACTATTAACGGTTACGAGCCGAAGTTGCCTCTACTGATTGAGTTCTGAAAGCTGTTCCTCCTCGTGCTGGCTGTGTTTTCGGCGGTGTGGAGCGCGGGGAGCGGGGACGGCTCAGCGGCAGCCGCAGCAGCTGAGTGCCCCCGGGGCGCCGGGAGGGATGCGCAGGGGGAGCCGCTCGGCTGCGGCTGCGGCGTCTGCCAGCGCGGCGTCTGCCTGGCACTCCTCCTGGGGAAGGAGGCAGGAGCCTGGCTTCGCTTCCAGCCCCGAGACCTGTCACTCCGCCAGGAATCGGCGTTTAAAGCCTCCCGCGTCCCCGCAGCCCACCGCTGCCGCTGACAGCCGCCGCGAGCGGCCGTGGTCCATGGCGTGCGCCGCGGCGGCCATTTCGCACTCATGTCTTGCGTCAGCTTCGAGCCGCTGCCCGTGCCCGGTGCCCGGCTCTGGATCCAACAAGGCCGGCGCGGTGGTTTTGCACCGGGTAGGATTCTTCATTTCCACGTGTCCAGACAGCTGCGACCCTCACCAGCCAAACTGCCCCCTTCTCCAGGGTCACCGCTCTGGAGGTTCGCTGGCCGGCGCCGGGTGGCCCGCAGGCGGCGGGAGCAGGGCTGGCGGGGAAGGAGTTAAGGGCAGCCCTGGCCGGCAGAGGAGCACAGCTGTTTGCCGTGAGCGGGGATTTGCGGACAGGCGGCAGGAATTAGGGCTTGCCACGGCTATAAAAGGGCTGGTGCCGGGGCATGGAGGGCTCTGACTGCCGAGGGGCAGGTTTGTGTGCTGGAGAGAGGATGGGAGCAGAGAGGACGGCTTATTTTTAGCAGTTTTTGATAACAGGGCTCCAGCAAGCTAGCTGCTAGCAGACCTGTAGTGCTTTCTCTGGACAAGGCGATGGAGACCGCAGGGCAGCAGGCAAGCCCGGGAGGTGAGCACGGCCTTGGGCACGGAGGTGAGGCTCTTCGGCGCTTGCTGGGTCCGGGCTCCTCTCGAGGTTTCCGCCTGGCACTTGTGCTGTGGGAAGCTCTTCTCTGCTCTTGAAACAGCTTCTTCTGCCTCTCTGCCGCTGGCTCTCCCGCAGCTATTTCAGTAGCCAGCTTAAACCAGCTCAGCTCGCTGGGCTTTGCTTGGTGGAGAACAAAGGTGTTTGACAGATGCTTATGCTGCAGATTTTAACAATTTAAGGGCCAGTTTGTCTTGATGAAATCCTTGTGGAGAGGTCTTCCCTTTTTGAGTTTAAAAAACCCGTGTAGATGGACTTCGCATCTAGCAAACTGTTCTTAGTGAGAGCTGCAGCCCGGCGCTGCGGCTCTCAACAGGTCCCGGGGCCAGGTCCTAGCTGAACGTTTTGCATTAGTTATTGCATCTCAGCCTTTCCAATCAATACATTAAGTGACTCGGCAATTAATTCGCTTGTCTGGGTTACAGAGTGCGGATACAATGAGAAACACAGGGTTTTCTGGTCTGCTTTGTGCCGATTGCGTAGTGCAGGCGGCCCTAAACCCCTCTGGCTTTCCGCTCCGGGCGTCCTCAGGCTCCCTCTGCACCAAGCGCCAGGTTGCTGTGTCGCGCCATCCTCCTTGGGGCAGCTCTGCTGCTGCTGGCTCATCCCCTCAGGGCACAGCGGGGCTCCAAGAGCCTTCTTGGCTCTGCAGCGCCGGATGGATGTCCCAGCTCCCAGCCTCGGGTCCGGCAGCTGTGGGTGACTCGGAGGGATGCGAAACGCTGCAAAGAGTCCTGGCAGGGAAGGGCAGGGCTCAACTTCCAGCCCCCGTATCGGCCCAGCAACACACAAAGACCCCCGGGGAGTCAAACCCAGCGCTTTCCTGTCCTTTAACCCGTGGTGATATGTCACTGATCGGCACAATTGGTTCTAATAGCTCCCCAGGTAGATTCGGGAGAGCAACGAGTTGAACATAAAAATCCCTTTATTATTGCCATTTTGCTTTTATATACCCATCAAGCTTTCATATTTAATCTCCTACATCACAATAGCTGATCATTTTTAACATTTGACATTGATAAAGTGCCCGCTGCTATTATTCTGACATACTATAAAACATTACACCCATTTGCAATAGAAAAGGCAAAGAATCAATACTCAGCCCCATTTTCCAGCGTGGCAGTAAATCACGGGGAGCCTAACAAATTGTTTTAAATATAAGCACCTTCAGAACCAATAAAGGACTCAACCGATCCCTGTCCATTGTCATAGCTGTCAAATGTCTTTTATGTTAAATGGGTGCGTGGACGAGTTTCCGACAAAGGCCAGCCTGGTGCCTGGTGCCCCAGGAGAAGGTCTTGGGGGCGCAGCTGGGGGTACTTGCTGTGGGCTGTGCCGTAAGTTCCTTTGGGCAGCTGGTTTGGATGTCGGGGGATGCCTTACAGCTCGCCTCTGGCAAGGGTGGAGGTTAGCAAGCCCGTAAGCTAAATGAGATGCAGGAGGTGAGGCGCTGCGCCCAGCGGTACAAGGAAAATTGATGCTCCTGATTGCCCCCAGCTCCAGAGCTGGGCTGCGAGGTCAGTCCTTGCCGTAGGTGTAGCAGAAAATGGTCCCAGAGTGCTTATTTTTTTTTTGTTTGTTGCTGGAGAGCTGCGACCTTGCTGTAAGCGAGGGCGTCTGCGTGTTCCCCGGGCATCGCTCCTGGGGCCGGTGTTTCCCGGCAGCGCCGTGGGCTGGGGACCGCCGTGCCCCGGGGTGCGTGTGGGGTCCGGCTGCGCAGCTGCCTCCCCTGGGCGAGGGCTCGACTCCCCTGGAGGAATAAGGTACCGCCTGACGTTTCATGTGGCTGTCCCTTCTTGTCAGATCTGTGAGCTTATTATTCCCTGGGTTTACCTGTGCTCTTGCTCCGCCGTGAGTCGTGTGCGTCCCCATGGAACCTCCGTCTGTCCATCTTCTCCCCTGTATACCTCTGCGTGGCGGGCGCTTAGTCACAGAAAGGTGAAACAAACCAAAGCAGTGTACAATTTTTATGTCTGAGATGATGTAAACCTCGTGTGCATAGTTCAAAAGTGTTTTCGGCACGTCTGCAGTCACACAGCTCCTAAATAATACGGTTTACCTGGGTTGACTGATTTATAGGAACCTGGCTCCCGGACCCCAAGGATGACATTTTAAACACATCTTCCTTTCATTTGTAAGGGATTAAATGAACATGTTTTGACAAGATTGATCATACGGAGGTTCAGACGATTTCTCTTTGTGGCTTCAGTCTATAGCTTGTAGAACTGATAGAATATTATTGTGTCTCATTAAAATAACGCATGGCTGGCAGGCGCCGCTGCACGCGGGAAAACAAATGTTCGGGGAGTTCCCTCTGCCGAGGCCGCCCCGGAGAGGCGACGGCAGCACGGGCGGTGCGGCTCCTCGCTGCTGCCCCCGTAGCCTCCTGCGGAGATCCGCTCGGTCCTTTGTTAGACACTTATTGAACGTGTGCTCCTCGATGCTGCCCTCCGAAAGGATTGCTCTGAGCTAAACCGTGCCCATACCATCAGCTGGGAGTAGGAGCCAGATTCTAATTCCTATGTTTCTCTGCAGGAAAGGTATCCCCTCTTTAGCTATAATGTTCCTGTTGTTCTCCCCGGTAACTAAATTTGGGAGGGGGCTGCGTCCGCCGCCATGCACTGGTGCTGGCGGGGATGCCCCAGGGGCCCGGTTTGGTCTTTCAGGCCCTCACCCTGCAAAATATTCCGCAGCTTTGAGCGCTGAGGCTTGACGGCAGGATCAGATTTGCCCCTGCAGGATGAGGTTTCTTTGGAGATTATACTTGTTGTTTCAATTTCATTAACCTCGTGACCACCGTCATAGGCTGTCTGCCCTCCGTAGCCTTAGGAAAAACAGAGGGGGAAAAAACCCATCTTTAAAATCAGACAAGCATCTTTAAGCGCAGAAGCCCTGGAAGACCCTGACGAGCTTGTTCTTGCTCCAGGAATACTCGAGCCTTGCGGTTCCTTTTGCAGAGGGAGCAGTAAATCACGGCCGTTGTCCTTATGGGGCCGGGGAAGGGGGGGGTCTGGCAGCCACGAAGCACTGCAGCGGGAGGAGGGTGGCGGTGGGGTGGGGGTCTCCAGACCCCTCGGGGTTAGTGGCGTTTGTACCGTCTTGTTAAGGTGCTGGGATGCCCGCGCTGGGGAGCCTTGGGTGCCGTGCTGGACATTCGTGCCCCAGTGTGGCTTTCAGCCCGAGAGTGACCACAGTCACCTTCTACACCGCTTTCTGCGAACCTGCTGCCGGCGCCGGCAGGAGCATTGGGAGCGGAGTAGGACGGCGGAAAGAAAACCTGTGTTTCTTCCACAGGCTGAATGCAGAATGACCGGGCGGCTTTGCGGGGCCGGGCCGGTCCCGGTTCATCCAGGCGACTTGTGTTTTCCTCCCTTGCTAAGTCACGGCCATTCCTACGCTGCCCTTAGGCACGCGGCCAAATGGAAATGGGAGAGGACTTTTTTCTCTATCCTGTTCTCGGCTTGTAGACATGACTTATCTCCTTCCTGGCTCGGCCCGGGCTTGGGAAGCCGTTGCCCTTGGACGGCAGGTGAAGGCAGCAATCTTCTAGGTATTCGCTGGCAATTTGCATTGCTGCATTATGCATGGGCAGAAAACACAGAAATAAAGTACAAGGAACAGGAAATCATTGTGGTGTTTTTAATCTGAAAGGTGAGATCGAACTGCTGTTTGTAGGCTCCCTTTAATGGCCCCTCAATTGGTAATTAGTGTTATATTATCACATATCTTTAATAGAATATTGATGCTGTTGGCAGAGATATAATCCCAGTGTCAAGAGTAATTCCCCTCTTTCCAGCACGTCGCACTTATTACATACGGGCCCGGCAGAGCCGGTCGCGAGGCTCGGCTGATGCATCTCAAATCAATTAGACGCAGCACTTCACCACAAGTGACTTACGGTACGTCAGAGAACTGCATATTAATGATTTGCTTTGGGAGCGTGAGGTGCCGCCGTGGTCTGAGCACTGCCCGCTGCTCGCTCGGGTCCGGGGAGAGCCTCGGGGACCCAAACCGCGTCCGGGGTGTGCAGGAGCGCCTTCCTCGGGGCGACGGCAGGCTCGCTTCATTCATCAAAGCGCCTTCAGTTGCCATTTGAAAGCAGGTGAAACAATAATAAATACCAAGCAACGAAAGTTAATCTCTATCCACAGCTTTGTAATAAATGGGAAGTTAAACAAAAATCAATGCAGACCTGTTAATGCCGGGCAGCTCCGAGTCCTGTGTGGAGCTGAATCCTGCCGGGTGGGCGCTGCCGCCGGTCTCTGCCCTCTCTGAGCCATGGGGCGGTATTCCCACAGCGCTGGGGAGTGACACCTTCACAAGAGCCTTTTCGTCTGCCAGAGCCTGAGAGGTGTCATTCGGTGATGAGCATCAGGACCTCAAATTATTTAACTGAGGTCGTTTTACTTCTTATACCTCGGGACTATTAGAAGAATTGCTTAATGAATCGCATCCCATCTCTTCCTGATGCTCAGGCAGGCACGGATCGGAGAGAGAACACGGTCCTCCAGCCGTCGCCTCTCAAACGACAGCAAAGGCAAATTGGGATCGATACTTCCCCTGTTATCTCCGCCCGCTAAAGACTCTGGTGGTTCTGGCTCTCCGCGCCTGCTGCTCTCCCTCCTTCCCCTCGGCCACCAAAGCCAAGCACGCCGCAGCCCTCCTTTCCCCTCGCTCTCCTCAAGGATTTCTCAGCCATCTTTCAAGGGCAGTCGCCGCCCGGGGCGGCGGAGTGCAGACAGCATCCCTCAGCCCGGCTGACGGCGGCGGTGCCACGGCTCTGGCGTGCCGTGCCGGGAAAGGCTTTCCGCAGGGGCTGGGCCCTGACGGCGGGGACCTTTCCCTCCCCGTGCTCCCCAACCCACAGATGCGCAGCGAGGTCCCTGGTGGGACTCCAGCCCGTCTCTCTCCCTCGGGACGGCTCCTCCGTCGCCTTCTTGCCGGGGTGGCACTTGCAGCTCTGATGGATGTGTTTGCGGGAAGAGCGTCACATCCCAGCGGAGTGATGCTGTGCGTGTTCCCGGTACATCGTAATGTCAAATATCAATCATCCACGATAAACACAGCTTGAAAGCAAAGGACACTTCAGAAGAACGGGAGAGAGGAACTTCAGGGCTGGTTCAGACCTCGTGAGAGACCCGGTTCCCCCAGAGCAGGGCGATGCCGGAGCGGTGACCCCCCAACAGTGGTTCCAGGAGGAACTGGGCTGCCCCGCAAGCTCAGCACCTTTGGGGTTTTTTCCCCCAGGACGAATGAATTTCATTACTGCAGAAACCACTGTACCGAGACAGCTGTAAACAGCATCCCACGCTCAAGACCGATCTAAGTATCCCCAAAGGCTGCAGACCTCTGGATCGGTATAATCGCTTCTGGGGAGCCTTTCAGGACAGAGAGGACTTCTCTCTCCACGGGACCTTAAAAGCCCTTCTCCGAGTGGTGTACCACCTCTCCCCTGTCCCCCCGCTTCCCTCCACCAAGGGGAGCTGCAAACCCATCTCAGACGGGAAGAAGGTTCAAGCGTTGGGCTCAGGCTTGGGCTCCTGTTCTGGCGAGAGCACCCTTCTTCCCGCGGACATCCCCGCAGCCATGGCTGCGCTGCCTCCGGAGGGGCCGTGCTCGGTCCGAGCCGCCCTTCGCATCCAGCGTTGCTCGCTCCTTCACCCACTGATGCCGCCCGCGACACCAGCCTGCGTCAGGCCACCTCCAACAACCTTGTGCCGGAGCAGGCGCGGTAAATCTGCCGGGGCTGTGCTGCTTCCATTTGCACGGCTCCCTGATTTATTTCTTCTTCCCTTCCAGTGCCTTCAGCCTCAATTAAGTAAAATAGCGTAGTATGGGTCTGCATTACAGTCAGAGTCCCATTGACATTTACACTTGAGCAAGGTGGGTTTTTTTTTTAAGCACCATACTGCATGAGAACCTCTAAATAGCCTTGTTTCCAGTTTGTTGCATGTCAGTGCCGATGACAAGGTACAAAACGCCCCAGGAGACGGAGCGAGGAGCCCACGTGTGCACGAGCGGCAACACCCGCTCCTCTTCCTACAGAAACCCGCTTTCCATAACTCGTTTGAGTCCTGCGCTTTCTGCAGGGCTCGGAGGTACGTTGCCCAACCTGCATGGATATGAACAAGAAAGCCTACAAAAATAGATGGTAACTCCCAGCTCTGAAATTCGGCAAGCTGGAAGCGGTCATGCCATTGCCCAGGGCACGTGGGGCACAAGTCACGGCAGCGCATGGCACACGGGCTCTCTGCCGCTCTCTGCTGTGCCACACCGCATCCCATTCCCATCCACCTCCAGCGGGATTTAGAGCTCTTGGGAAGCTTGATCCGCAGCCTTTAAACAAAGCCCGGAGCCGGGGTACGGTGGACGGGAGGCACCACCGGGCAATTTCTGCTTCAAAACGCTCGCAGTGTGTTTCAAAGCCTGGAAGTATTTAACTTTTAGCAAAACACCAGCAATCAGAAATCTTTTCTTCGTAGACACAAAAGCGTCTGCGGCGAGGTCTCCCGGATAATGACGGCGATGCACATTAGCATATATTTTCCTGAGAACTGAACTGTCACAAGGCTAGCCTTGAAAGCTATTCCGAGTATTTACAGCTTTTATGAGCCCCCCCGGGAGAGAATAATCCTAAAGTACTGCAGACACTGCTTGGAAGAACAGTGAAAAACATTCAATTTAGGAACAATTTTGCCTCCATCTATCTATTTTTTTGTAAGCGCTTGCTCCCGCCACCGGTTATTTCCCCCCCCGGATCTCCTCTGCCATAGCAGTGGGTCGCAGCAGAAGCGGCTCTGACGGCACAAGCAGAGAATTAAGGGTTCGGGGAGGGAAAGGGCAGCAGCGGGCGCAAGGCTTCGGGAAAGAAAGCGATGTCTTCATGCAAATACCTCTTTGGAAATAAGAAAGAGAGGGAGAGACCTGCAAGAAGACAAAGCAGCCGAATTGTCTCTAAACAGCGTGCTTTTCATGCTTTTCCAGGAGGCACGGGTGGATTTCTGAGTCTACCCGAACGCATCTGTCGTGTCCTATTACCCCACCCTCAGGATTCTGTAACCATGTCAACCAGAAGGGAAGGCGAGGAAAGCAAGCAAAAAAAAGGAAAAAGGAAAGGAAAACTCAGCCTGAAACCCACTGTCTCTTGGATTATGCAAAACGCATGAGTACCTGATCCAGCTTTCTAAATTACAGGGTTTTACAGCTTTCTGTTTATAGTGGGATGTCACAAGTTGTAATGATCTGCTATATCATTATGGGACCAGATGCCAAACTTAGATCTCCGCCTGTTTACAAAAAGGCTCTCGCTCGCTGGAGTGCTGCAGAGGGCTTTCGGAGCTCCTTGGCGAGTCGGGCGGACGGGGAGAACGTTTGCCCAGGGGCGGGTGCCCGTGCCAACACAGCTGGGAGGCGCTGCCCGGCGCCGGCGGGCGCGCGTGGGCAGGGGCTGCGCCAGCCGCGCCGCTCCGCCGCGCCGACGGACCCGTCCCGCCCAGGGCCCGCGCTCTCCGGCCACTTCACTGCGGCTGCGCCGCCACCGCCCTTGCTTGATTGTCATTTTTCTGTTACTTAAAAACTTGAGCGCAGAGCAGAAACAATCCATTCTGGCCGTATGCCCCGAAAGTAAATGAAAATGGCGAGTTGGGAGCCTCTGGGCGGGCAGCTCGGACCAAACAGAACAGGCAGAAAATTCCTCTAGCTACCTGGTGGATAATGCTCAAAGGGTACCAACAGCCATGGAAACGAACAGCGGTTTAACCAGCCCGGAGATGTACCAACGTCCCCACCGGGTGGTTTGCGGCACCTTAGCTCAGGCGTAAATGCAGCTACATGCGGCGGGCGGGAAACGAGCCTGGAGCGCGGCCTTGGCTCTGCCGCGGGCTCACCCCGAGCCCTGGAAACCATACGGCAGCAATGGGAGCGGGACAGCCTGGGAACGCGGAGTCGGCAGTGACGCCGTCCCCAAGGGCACTGCATCCCGTGGAAATGCCCCCAGTGCTCCCTCAGGTGAGCGGAGGAGGAACCGCCGGTGGCTCTGGGGAGCCCGTGGTGCTCTCACGGTGCGGGTGCCAGCACCCCGTACCTCCCGGGCAAGCGGTGGGGGGCTTATTAAAGTAGCCACATCGTTCCCTGCACGAAATAAGCCGAGAGGAGCAGCAAGGGGTGCCCCTCTTTGCAGGCGTTTGCCAAAAAACTAAGCACGTGCCTGAATAGAAAGAAGAAGAAATAAAAGAATCCTTGGAGCTCGTCTTCGGGGCGCAGCAGCGTGAACGGCATGTTTTATTCAGCGAGGAGCAGCTGCACTACCTGGAGCAGAAATTCAGCTTGTTGAGGCCTAATCTAGGTAGATCACTGAAGCTTTGGAGAGTCTAAACAGCCGGAGAGCGGAAGATCTCCTCTTTGTTGCAAGCGAGATGCTTCTGCAGCGGGGGTGGACCTCCCGCCCAGCCCAGCGGCAGCGTGCGCAGAGCCCGCGCTCTCATGCGGATGTTCGTGACGCCGAGACCCTGGCGGGGCGGCTTGCGGCTGTACCCACCACGGGCTGACACCCCCGGTGCCTCGGTTTTATGGCAGTGAGCTGCTGGAAGGGGCAGGGCAACGAGGAGAGAGAGCGCGGCCGCGTTCTGCAGCCACGGTAGAGGGACGGCCACGTGCGGGCAGTGATTTAGGGCTGCAGACACCCGACGGGAGGTTTTAGCCAAGGGTGCAGTATCCACTGCCAGAAACAACGCTGGGCAAAACCCAGGCGGTCGCTTCTGCGGTTTGCCTCTTCTCACCTGCAGTCCCCCTCCAACACCCCGACCTGCGGGATCGGGGCAGGACCCCGAGGACACGCTGCTCTTCTTGCCATCCTCCAGCTCGGCTGGCAGCCCGTCTCCCGCGCTGCGCCGGCCCCGCGGCCGCTCTTCCACAGCCGGGCAGAAGTGCCGCGTGCGGTGGAGCTCGCAGCCTGCCGCCGCCGCTGCTTCAGGTCAGGCAGACGGGGTCGTGACACGTTTTTATTCTCCTTTCTTCTGCGTGCTGGGATTCAGAAGATAAAGTTAGCAAAATTCCTCCTGTTCAGGGCAAAGAGCAAAACCTGCAAAGGCAAGAGCCTGGCAAATAGAATCCCTCACGTGCCTGGAACACGAGGCACGGGGCGATGCGGCGGGGCTGGAGGGAGGCGGGCGAGACCCCCGGCGCCGAGGCTGCCCGCGTGCCTCGCTTCCCCTCGGCACACGCTCAAGGGCCACGGTGCCTTTTGCCTGAGCTGAAGGATTCCCCCTCCAGCCCCCGTTCGCAGGGGGATTCCCCTGCTTCCCCACCCAGCCCTGACCCCAAAAGCCTCTCCCTCTATTATCTCCCTCCGTAGGGCCGAACAAAGAGAGAGGCAGAGCCGAGCTGTCCTCCCTGCTCGTTCTCCAACTCCCAAAGCGCCGACAGCTCTGTTCTGAGCCGTCTCTTCAATATTTCATATTAAGCACGCACCGAGCCCGGAGTTTCTCTTGGCAATTTCTATCCGACTTTTTCTATTTTTAAGCTACATCTATGTCAGCCAAGGAGCAGCGCGTGCTGCTCCCGGGCCACGCATCCCGGCACAGCTCGTGGTCCTGGCGCGCGTGGCGCAGCCCCACTCTGGGCAGCCCTCTGGGTCTGCGTCGGAGCAGCTGCGGTGGCGGGGACGCACCGGAGAGGGTGGGATGCGGAGCCCGCTCGTCCCGGCTGGGACACCGCGGCCGGCGGAGAGAGGGGGTGGCCAGTGCTCGCGGCAAAGGGCTGCCAGCGCCGAAAATGATTTAGGGGAGATGGTTTAAAAGTCAGGATGATTAATGTATGTGACTTCTCCGGCATGCTGGAAAGGATAAATCAAGAGGGAAGGGGAAAGCAGGGTGTAAATTCAGAGGGTGCCTGTGCAAGGCTGGTGTGGAGGAAGGCAAGGTTCAGCCTGGGTGGCCCCCCGCGCCCTCACACCAGTGAGGATGAGGAGGGTACACGGTCGCCTACGTGCTGCTCTGCCGCCGGGACCCCACGCCAAGGGCACGCGGTGTCGCTCACACGCGTCCTGCCCCGTGGCATCCCGATGCCATCACACAAGGGTAAATTATCCACATGGGAAAGGTCCAGGTGGTGTCCTGGAGCCCCTTCCAGAAACGCAGGAATAATCTTTGAAGATGAAGGAAGCAAAAGGTTTATGTGTCTAGAAAAGGAGAGAAGCAGGGGGGAAAAGGAAGATTTTATTACTGAATTTGCCGGAGAGGCTCTTTAATAATGTCATTCATCTTTCTGTCAAATACATCACATTAGGGTAGTGAAAATGAACTTTGAGAACGTGAATTAAGACTTAAATACATTAAAATGGCTTAAGGAATACTTAAATACAACACAACTTGTTTTTTGTGTAGGCTTGTTTCGTGCTGAAGTCTCTCTGCCGTTTCAGAGGCCGGCACAAAGCCTGTGAAGTATGCGTGCGCCTGTGCATAAGCAATGCCACTTCCAATAGAAACGAGATGTAAATCAGCCTTTTCTTTGGACCAGAGATAAGCTGGATGCAATTAGCTGGCACGGAACCGTCGCCAGCCAGGAACCCGAAAGCCAAATTCCCCTGCAAAGCTCCTGCGCCCCCCCTGCCCCTCACTAGGGGAAGCTCGGGGAGGGAAACGTCATCCTTTGGCGTTGGCTGCTTTTAAATTGCAGTCTGCTGGTGACCGTCACCCCAGCGCTCCCACCTGCTGCTTGCTCAAAGGGACAGCCAGTACCAGGGGCAGGTCTGTCCTACTGCCTGAGAAACACCACCCTGCTTTGCTGCGTTCTCACGGGAGAAGTGTCAGGGCTAAAACCAGCCGGGCAGAGGTGTGTGGCGGCGGGTGCTGCGTGCGGGGCAGGCGCCCGCTCCCCCCTGTCGCGGGAGGCAGAGCGGTCCCCCCTTCCACTTAGTTGTTCGTTTGTCTGGTGGCAAGGGCTTCGGTTGTCTTTCAGTCCGTTCTTGCTTCTCACCCCTAAGTGCTCCATCAGAGAGAAGCCGCAGGAGAACGCTGTGAGGGATTCGGCTTCTAGGAAATAAAGAAAAGGGGGGGAATGATGCCGAAGCACAAAACTCAGTGAATGCAGGATGCGCCGCGCTGCAAAAATTGAACTCTCCCTGCCATGCAGCGCTCTTTGAAAGCATTCAATTATCTCCCCGCGCCTATAGAAAACGTTGGAATTGCTTCCCAAAGTCTTTAAAGGCTCTCTGTATAAAAGGCACACGGCCGCTCCGTGGCAGAGGAAATGAAAAACCCTCCACAGCAACCTGTTTGTTTGCCCTGGGAGAGGCGGGAGAGACGGGTTCATCTGGAAACATCCACGCCTGTGCCTGCATCTCCATCCCACCCCCCGGGGCCAGGTCCCCGGGGTTTGCCAGGGAAAAGGTGTCCTGCCTCTAGTCGGGAGAGGAGAGGGCTGGAGGACCCCAGTGCCTGAGAAGAGGGTGAATAGAGGGAGAGGCAGCTGCTGCCTGTTTTGCCAGCGTGGGAGAGCGTGGGACCGCTCGGGGATGGGGCAGGTACACGTGTCCTCACCCGGCACGTCGGCGGGTGCAGAATTAGCATCCATCTGAGGTCACGGAGTCGCACGTAGCTGGATGTAAAGAGGAGGTGCCTAATTTTATGATCAATAGTAACGTTTGTAGGGGCGCACAGCAGGCAGAAGGCTAATCAGCTCCCACGCCGAGGGTGGCGAGCTCACGGCTGCGGAGGTCGGGAAGGGTTTCCCCGCGGCACACGGCTGCCCAGGTGACTCTGTGAGCGGTCGCGGTGTCACCGCCCTCTGAAGCAGGGGACACCGGCTGCTGCCGGGGGCGAGATGTCGGCCCAGATGGACCAGCACCCCGCCAAACCGTGTCTGTGCCATTACGATCGGTGTGCAGATCTGGGATTTGAAGGCACCTTGGGAGAGCTGGAGGGTGCGGGCTCCAACCGGCGACATGCCGTGACATGGGAAGGCGAGGGGAGGGGGGACATTCTGCCTGTGCTCGCTCTGGACGCCCCCAAAGCGCCTTTCCTGGGCTGGCCTCCCCATCCCTACCGCTCGGTGCACGTCGCAGTGCCGGCGGCGGGCAGGGAGATTTGAGTGCCGCAGAAGCACGCAGCAGCGCGCGCTCTGGGTGACCTTCTCGCTGCCAGGAAACGTATCCTTTCCGAGAGTCCTCTGGCTGCAAACATCCCCCGGCTCAAACGAGACGAGAGGCTTTGGCTGTACGGCTGATGTCGTTAGGGCAAGCTGGTTTTCTAAGATCACAATTCGCCAACTATTAAACCGCAGGTGCGGTAACTCCGGCTTTGTCTCCTCTCCCAGAGCCGGCTATTACCGGGCATGCTCATTATTATACTGTGCAGAAATCCCTCGGAGTTACTCCAACATATAATACATGTCAAAACGCGGAGAGCCCCCGTTGCCATGCTGCATGCATATTTATGGAGCGTCATCCCGGGGCGGGGGAGAGCCGGCGCCGGGCGCGGACGCGCAAACAGCACCCTTCTGCACCGTCACTCTGCCCCGCTTTCCCGCTGCCGTCTTATCTGTAGACATAGCCTCCCGCCTGAAATGCAAACTGATGAGTTAACAGATGTGACAAATCACTGGTATATAATTGGTGTAAGTTGTCAGAGGCATTCTGGCGCGCTCCCCGTTGTATGTGCTGCAGTCATGCTGCATTTTAGACTCCCCTGATCTCCGACGCCTGTCTCCGCGGAATATACAAGAAGGATCTGAGCGCACAGACGCGCGCAGGAAGAGAGCGGGAGCTCGCACTTGTCTCTCGCTTCTTAATCAGGAGGCACCATCCCCCCCCAGCCCGAGCTGCGGGAAGCCGGGGAGGGCACGACACAGCCTACCAGTGCCACGTCACTGAACGGCGTCCTGCTGCCTTTGGGTTTGATGCCCGCTGTTTCCTGGAAAGGCGATCCAAGGTTTGGGGGAAAGCTGGCAGATTAGAGAGTACCCGAAAGCAAATGGTTTCGCAGAGTGGGAGCGGCGCGTTCCGGGGGCACGTCGGGTCCGCAGGGAGCGCCGGGGCTCCTCTCTGCCCGCCGCCCTGCTACGGCCCCCGGCCCTGCGCAGTCCCTGGCCGGACAGTCGCGCTTTCGCAGGCGGCCGAGCACGTGTCCGACGTCTCAGCAGCGGCGGCTGCTGCTGCGGTGCCTCCCGGGGCACTGGTGGCCCTTGCGCACCGCAACAGCATCTTCCCTTCTCTCTAGCCTGAGCCTCTCTGCTCTCCGTCTCTTTTTCCTCGGCAGAAACCCATTACTGCCTGTGATATATTTCGGGTCAACCTCGGATAAGTTTTCCCCCGTGCCTTTATTTTATGTCCTCTGCAGGATTTCAAGAGCTTTAGAATATTTCGCTTCCTTTTCCCATGACGTGTTTTATGAGGTTTTAATTATGATTGTTTATTATTATCATGCTTTAAGTGTCTGCTTGGGTCCCTCGGAGCCCTTGAGCGAGCAATTTATAAATAACGCTATTTTTATTATTACTATTATTTGTCTGCCTTTCTCCCATTCTCCCCATCTCCCCTCTGCCCCTTTCCTCTTTTCCAGGCCTGTGTGTTAAGTTCCTTCATCTCTTCTCCTAAGTCAGACCTGCAGAACCCTCTCGGCTTTGTTTCCACTCGACTTCAATGCTCTTTTTTCCTGCTTTTAGCGAGATGCTTCGAAGCGCGGCGGTGCTGGAGGAGTTAGTACCAGGTGTAGCCCTGCAGCGACGGAGGCACCAGCCTCAGGCACCACCTTGGAGTGCCACTGCGCCGCTGCAGGTACGCGAAGGGATGCGGCGCCCGGGGCTGGACGGTGGCGGTGGCTGGTGCGGCGGGCGGGCAGCAGGACGGGCGGGCGAAGCCGCCGCTCTTCCCCGGGAGCCGCAGTCGGTAGCGCCTGGGCGGCCGGGTTCATTTCTCCTCTGCGTTCGCTCCCAATGAATATCTCCGCTAATGAGTTTGCTGGCAGGAACAACTGCAGGGACAGCAGTTTTGCAGTCAGTGCCTGCTAGAAATGAATTTTTAGCTCATAAAGACAAGGGTTGTCGACCGGAGCCCGGTGCTAGATGTGCCCGCCAGGGGAGGTGCGGCCGGGACCGAAATCGCTGCCCGGGGTCGGCCACGCAACGCCTGGGACGTGCACGGGAGAAGATGATAAAGTTTTGGTCCCCGACAACCAGAGAAGGGAAACGGAGGGAAAATGCACATTATTGTTCGCTCGATACTGTTTGCCGGGCTCTGCTTTTGTTCTTTTATCGGAGGACTAACGTGCGATCAGCACCGCGCTCCCTCGGCGCTCGTGAGCCACCGGGCAGCATCTTCGTGCCCCCCCCAAGCCCAGGGCTCGCATCTGGCAGCTCTAATGAGGGCAAACAAATCCAGGCCGGCAAACAAGCGTACGTCGCACCTCTCTCTGCAAAGAGATTTTTAGAGCCGGATTAAATGGGTTTTGGGAAAACGTCTTCGGGATTGGAGCTACAAATGGCTTTTTGATCAAAACAAAACCGTTCATTTTGAAAACCCAAACTGTTTCATTAAACATGTTTGGGCTTTGTTTGTTTATGTCAGAAGCGATAGGTTTGCCGGGGTCTGAAAATTGAAAACTTCTAAGTGTTCTTCTATCTTGGACTTCCAATGAAAAAGCAAATCCGTTTCAAAGGTGATATGGAAGAATAAGAACAATTAAAAATTTATTTCCCGGGAGAAGAAGGAATGATTAGAACGATCGGAAAAAAGTTCACGTGTCTCTTTTCAGGCAAACTTCTCTCGGCTTTAAAGGCAGGAGATCACATCTGGTATGAATAGAATCGCGCGGGGTCCTTTTGTGTCACTGGAAGCCGGAGAGGGGGGTCCGCCGAGGGATGCAGAAAGGCTTTGCTGACACCTGACATTTGAGGCAATCTGCCCTTTTCCAACGGCAAACGCCTGAGAAGTATTTTCATGAGCGGTAGCGATAATCCGGCTGAAATCCCGGCTCCCCTGCAATCAACGGGCTCGTTCGCAGCCACCGTAATGGGGCCGGCGTCTCTCTCGGACCTCTGCCGGGGCTGAATCGGCAGCGCCAGCGTGGCGCAGGGCTGCCGGGGAAGGCACCGCGGCGATGCCCCGGAGCTGCTCGGCCTCAGCCCTTCGGCAAGGCGCCTCCCAAATCCGCCGGCAGAAAGCGTGAAGGAGGGAGCAGGGACAAAAAGGAACGTATGAAGAGAAATGGCTGAAACGATTAAAACAAAATGATTCCATGAGCTACCGAGGACGAGAAAGAAAACACAGGCATATATGGAGTAGGACAAAGCAAGCAAGGCAAAGGCCAGGCTTGAAAGACCAAAAGGAAAGGCAGACCTTGTTGAAAAGCAAGGAAAGGTGGAGCGAAAGGCAGCCCTGAAGCTGTTGAGGAGGGAGGGACAGAGCCTCCCCGGCGCGGAAGGACGCTGCACGTGGGGAAGAGCCCCAGGAAAGGGCACAACATCACCCTTCACACAACCTGCCGCCCGGGCGCCCCTCCCAAGTTTCACACTGCTTATTTTACACCCGTTAAAAATAAATGTGGCTTCTGGCTGCCTTCAGTACCTCGGAAATGGTTCAATAGCACCGCTGCTAACAACAGCATAACGAGTGCCACTGTGGCCCTGCAAAGGGCACCTCTTGGTCCCCCCGTGGTTTTCCCGGAGGGTTTCACACAGGCCGGCAAAGTGGAACGCTGAGAGTTGGTGCGCAGCTTGCTGCTGGCGGTCTGCTCTCGGGGGAGGGTCGCCCTGTAACCGGCACCGCCAGCCGCCGCGGGCTCCGGCCGTCCCCGCATGCCGGCGAGCAGCCCCTCCGCCCCCCACGCGTGGGACAGCGGGTTCCCATGGGGACGCAGCCTCACCGGGGCGCTCTCCTGTGTGCCTTTCCTAGGGGGGATTTTGGGCACCGTTGGTAAAAATTCAGCATCTTTCATCCAGCCAGACAGTGGTTATGCTTCGGCCGGTGAGAACCGCCTTGCCAGGGGAGTGGGACCCGTGACCCACCACCACTGGGTAGAAATCTCTTTCTTCTGCACGGCGAGTCCTCCGGTTTCCACCCCGTTTCCAAGGGCTGATAGGTAGGGTTGTGCTCAGCTCCGATCCTCTCGAGAGGGATGACGAGGAGACGTACCGCAGCCCGGTGCTTTGCTGTGAGCCCCGGCTGGTGCCCGGGGCGGCTCGGCTGGCACCTCCCGCGCAACGCCCGCAGCTCCCGGAGCATCCCTGACCCCGGCGCCGGAGCACAGTGCGGCGGACGAAGGCGGTGGGATGCGGGGTCCGGGCTGTGCGGCTCAGCCGGAGCCTGGACTGATCCCGCTAACAAAAGAAACCCGCGTTTAGAGCGAGACAAAACCGAACGGCCCTGTGCAGAGCGGAAGCAGCTGGCTCAGCTAATTAAATGTTAAAAATTCCGGCAAGAGGAGCGTAGCAGAAAACAAACAGGCACGCCAGCCAGGACGGAAAGAGTTGGAAAGGATCCGTGCGGTTCCCTGCCTCTCCCGTCTGTGTCTGCACAGACGCCGGCACCTGTGCAGCCATGTGTTCCCGCGCCCGTGTTTACGTGCCGTAGGGAGCGTGTTTCCACACCGCCCTGTGCGGCCGAGGAGCTGCAGGGCTGCGCGCCCCCGCGNGTGGCCGCAGCGGGCGGCTCTGCCCTCGCCCGCGTGGCTGGGAGGCGTCGCCATCGCTCTTTAGTCCGTGGCTCGGGGGAAGGGGGTAAATGTTTGTTAGCAGTGGTTTTGCAAATCGCCTCTTTGCGGAGAGGAAATAAGAGCCATCCATTTGTGCTAGCGCTATTAAAGATTTTCTATAAAGTGCCTACATTTCCAGCACAGCTGAATGGATTTCACTGCGGAAAACTGCTAGGACTGAGAGGCACAGTGGAGGAAAATATCATATACAATGATTCACAAACACATAAAAATACCCTTCCCGGCTTGTCGATTCTTCACCCGCACAACAAACACCTTGTGACTCATTCTCGAGTGTATGGACGTATTTGAAAATGAAAGTTGGATTTGAACATTATTCATTAAGACCTGGGATTAGTTCACTTCTCCATTTAGCCCCTACAAGCTGGCGTGCCGAGTCAGGCTAAACCACGTTTTAAGGCTGTCTCGGTCACGAGACGGCTCTAACAGCCGCGGTATTTTTCTACATCAACGTTTCTGTATTCAGCTTAAAAAAAAACCCCAAACCTTAATTCCTCGCTCCTTGCATTGAATTAATCAGATATCTGGAGGTAGGTGGAGGGAAAAAATCAACATTTTTCTTGGCAGGCACATTTAACTTGAAGGGCCGCAGCTCTTCCTGCAGCCGACAAGATCACAATGTTGAGAAGATAAAGAAGGGGGACGGAGGGCATCCGCGGAGTGACAGCCGTTTGAACGCCCCGCCGCTGGCAATGGCAAAAATGAAGATATTAGCGCAGAGCCGGCAGGATGATTTACAGGCGCGCGTTGATACAGCATTCTTTTCACAAGCAGGTGAACTCCCACCTTGGAAGAACTGTTAATGAAAAGCCGCGTCAGCTATTCCGATGCCTGTCGGACACGAGGACGTTGCCGAATGCTGCTGGGCGCTGCAGTCGGGGTGGGAACAGCACCGGGGCTCCGCTGCCCTCCGCGGCAGCGATGCATGTTTGCCCACCGCTGCCGTGCACCAGGGAGCCCCATGCGCGACGCCGGACGCGTAAGCGCCTTCTCACGGGAGCACGAGCGCGCCGGAGAGGCGTGCAGCACAGGGAACGGCTGAAAGGACGCGAGACGCGGCGAAAACGGTCCAAAGCAGATGCAATTTAGTTCACAGCTTCAGCATCTGAATTTCAGGCAAGCTCGTAGCTGGCACTGCGGTTACGTGTGAGGCTGCAGCATCCGCTCCTTCCTCTGCCAATGGGGAAAACCAGCACAGCTGTGCTTACTGCTGCTCCGAGGTATATTTAGTCTCATTTAATGACAGTATGGGGCAGTTTGGTACAAACACACACGGATGATGAGACCACATTTCGGCGATTACTCAGCTAACCGGTTGTCGCACCTCCCCTGCGGATGCCTACTTCTGCGGCGGGGCTTGGGAGCGGCGGTCCTAGGCGTGCGGGTAAGGCTCTGTTAACAATGCTCTGCCCGTCGCAGGTGCCCTCTGAGGTTAGATTTCTCCCAGGCTATCAGCAGGAGAAACGCGGTGTGAGCGAGGCGCCTAATGGAGAGCAAGCAAGCGGCCGGCGCTGCGGCGCTCGGGGTGGCGAACGCGCGCTGCCAGCCGGCTGAGCGAGCTATAGGCCAAGGCGGCCGTTCCCCTGCATAATTTCCTAGGACCAATACCTTTGTGAGAAGCGCAAGCTGCTTGTGGGCACAGAATCAAAATTCATAGAATAAATTATACGCGCTAAATTATTTGCCCGGCTTTGTTGATTATCTGCAGTTAAAAAGTTGGAGAGAGCTGAGCTCCTCCACGCATAAACACCAGGCGGATACTCGTAGTCGGGAGGCGCTCGGCTTTGGCAGAGAGAAGAGGAGAAATTCCAGCCCTGGAGAGGCGCGGGCTGCCGACGGCCCCCTCTCCCCTGGGGCAGCCCCCGAGGCTCGGGACGGGGCGGCCCCCTCGCGCGGGCGAGCGCGAAGCTGCGACGAGCGGCTTGGCAGGGTCCGCTACAGCCTGACGCAGCCGCTGCAGCGTGACGGCGATGCTGCTGCGTGCGAGAGGGATTTACTGTTTGCTAACCGAATGAAAGCAGGTTTATGGTATTATCTGTATGTTATAGAGCATTTAATGGCATAAATACAGTTGAGCGCGAGCACTGAGGTTGCCGTGCGCTGCTTTTCCAGCCCTCGTCCCTGGAAAGGGTGCCAGTCCTGCGACGGAGGCCGCAGGAGAGGTGCGGGGAGCCGCGGCAGCGAGGCAGGGATTTCAGAGGGACCGACGTTCCGGTCGTTCGTTTCCCATTCAGCTATGCGCGGGCAAGGACCGGCGGGCAAATAGTTGGGGGAAACGGTGTTGTGTAGTTGAAGTCCGCCGTGGCGATGACCTTAACTCCGCAGGCGGGTCTCCGAGCTGCGCGTAAGAGACCCGCTGCGGTTTTAGTCCCGCCGAGAGCCTGTGGCGGCTTTGCGGAGCAGCCCTCGGGCGCGCTGCACAGCGATGGAGGCTGCTGCTCCTGCTGCCCCTGCCCGCGCTCCGACTGGCTCTGCGGCGAGGAGGAAGCGCGCGGTGGGTCAGCGTATTGAAGGTCTTTGATTGAACCCGATGATGAATCGCAGCTTGATGACTTCCTCTACATCAATGGAGCCGAACTGGCTTGGGGAAACTGTTTGATTTAAGAAGAATAGGCCTAATTTTGGAAGTGCTTCACACCCATCAATCTAAGTGAAATTCATTTATCTGAGGCACAGCTGATATGTCTCCCATTTACATAGTATTAAGTGCCTCACAATCCTTGATATATTGAAGCTCACAGCAGGGGAAAAGGATAGCGTTGCTATCCCCATTTCGCAGGCGAAGGAGAGAATTTGCAGCGTAATCAAATGAGTCACCAGAGTCAAACCAGCGCTCTGCCCCGAGCCCAGAAGTGACATCCTCCCGCCGGAGACGCGCACGGCGCCCGGGCACGCCGTGGCCCCGAGGCTCCCAGCCACCGCGGAGGAAGCAGCTGCGGGTACGCTCGGGCGTGACGTACGTGGGGGAACGGACAGAAGGAGCCTTCAAAGCACTTTCCATCTCCAATCTAACACAGCTTTATGAAGTGTTTGCAAGAGTGTCTCAAAGGCAGGGTTGGAAGGCAGACTGGGAATCACAGCGGTATCTGATGGAAGAGATATTTAGAGGGAAGAGACATATGGCATCTTAAATAAAAAGAACCTACTCAGTGGTTAATCTCCACTTGAAAAACATCCAGGACAGCCTCATCCATCTACCGCTGCACTCCCCGCCACGCAGCCTGCTGTCCAAAGATGCAGACGCCGCAGTTCACGCCGTGGCTCTTCCCGGCCGCTGCCTGGCTGCACCGGCCCCTTCCGAACCGCGCGCCAGTTGGAGACCTCCACGAGACGCAGCCCGGCAGCGCTGTCCCTGTGGGAGGAGGGACTACGCTGGGAAGCATCCTCGGCCCCCCAACCCCCAGCGCCCCGCTCCCCGGGGCGGCCCCCCAGCCGCAGGGTGCTGGCCTCGCCGTGCCCAGCCCGGCCACGCGAGGGACGGCGTTACGCCGGGGAGGGAGCGGGATGAGTGATGATCTGGTGTTCCCCCGATGCTGGCTGCTCGCTCTGCGCACCAGTTTACGGTCTGGCTCGAGGCTGGTGATGCTCCTGCGCATCAGTGGCAAGGTGGGGGGGGTTGTCTCCAGCGGGGGTCCAGGGGACCGGGACCCCCCAGCCGCGCCTCCGCTTGTCAGCCTCCGCTTGTCAGCCTCTGCTACGGCTCTGTCCTTGGTGGCCTGGAAACAGAAGTCGGCAGGAGAAACAAGTGCCTCCTTCCCGCAACTCTCCGCGGGCACTTAGGACAATGATGAAAAGTACTCGAGCAATCACACAATGTTTATTTAATGCCAAAACTATCCCGGCCGCTGTATAAACAAGCATGAGTAATGGGAGTGGGGGGGGCAGAAGTTTCTCTCTCTTCCTCTCGGATCTTCTGAGTATGCACTTCTGCCGTGATTTATCCTTGTTGCAACCTTATCGACTGACTGGGGATGTAAATCAAGCAACCCAACATTTTACCCGGAATTCCAATTATTTATACATAGATGGAAAGGGTGTAATTAGGGCTGCTAAATGCGGCCCGGCAGAGAGGAGAGGCACAGGTGTCCGTCTTCTCGGAGGTTAGGGATGGAAAAGTCCGCGCTGGCTCCCTGCCCGTCCCTGCGGATTAGCGGCTCGCTTGCGCTGCTGCTGCTCCGCTGCCGTGGAGGACGGGGCAGCACAAGCCCTGGGCTGACATGCGGAGCGGGGATATATTTAGAGTTTGGCAATTAGTCCGTCGGTCTTCTGGAAAGGACCTGACAGCGGCTCTTTCCCTTTTTTCCATCTCATACGTCCAACCTGTTCTCGGAAGAGGTCTGGAGAGGAAAAATCGATGAATCCTACGTGTGATTTTCTTCATCTCTCCTCCGGGAGCCGGTGTTTCTCGGAAGGGATGTCGCACCCTGCGCTTGCGGCCGCTGGGTGTTGGTAAGCAGGCACGGGTTCTCTGCGCAGCGTCCCTATGTGCCGCGTCGCCGCTCGCCGCCGTTGCAGCTGGCCCGGGGTCTGCCCCGGCCGCCGCGGGGGACTCGGCGTGGCATCTCGGGAGAAGGCGTTGCTGGTGATGGCTCTTCCCCAGCTGGGTCTCCTGCTGGGTGGCAGCCCAGGGAGGTGGCGGCACCTCCGGGCGCAAGCAGGATCCGTCCCAGCTCACCTCACCCAAATATAGCATCTCCTCTTGATTTTCCAGCAGATTTCTTTCGTGGCTGGAAGAGGGGAGCGGTCACGGGCGCAAGCGGTGTTTTACTTCCCAGAGGAGGACCCGAGGTATCGGGGAAGCGGCAGCAGCCGTGGCCAGTCCATCAGAGTGCTCCCGAAATTCCGCGTGACGTCACCTTCATTAGCTGATTTGCTCCGGCCGTTGGGGAAAAGCTCCTGACAAGTGATCTAGCGTCCCGGCGAAAGCGCGGCGCGGTGGGAGACGTCCCCGGGCGCTGGTGCCTGGCTGCCGAGCAAACTTTCCCAGCTCCTCTTCCAGGTGCTAAATTAGTCTCTCTCCGCAGAACAGCAATCTGTTGTTAATTAAAGGATACCCAAGGAGGTGACAACACCAGCCTGGGTGAAAAGTAAAACATGCGAACGCTTTTCCCTCGTCGTTTGTTTCGTCCTGTCGGCTCATCCCCACCTCATCGTGTCCCCCCTCCCCCCCCCAAATTAAAGCTTCCCCGGTCGGGCTCGTGGTGGGGAGGCAGCAGCACGGCGGCGTGCCGGCGGCCCACGCCGCTCCTGCCCGTGTGCCGGTGGGACGGCACATTAAAATAAAACTGTTACATGCTCGAAGGGATTTCAGCTATGGCTGGGATGGTGGGAAAGAGATTAACGGCGCTGCTTCCCCCCTGGCACCGGCTTGACTGGCAGCTTGGGTAAAGAAGAGCCCACTCTAAACGCTCCCAGGGGTCCCGGGAGGAACTCATTACGTCTAGACTGGCAGTAGCCGGCAGTTCTGCTTTGTGAGCTGTGAAACTAATGTTTATCCACCGCTCAGCTACATTCAGCGCCATTTAAGGAGTCCGGGGTTTAAGCAGGAGGACTGAGAAGCGCGTTACCCGGCGTGCCGCTGAAGCGGACCTGGGTGAGGAGGGCGGGAGCGGGACCCCGTCCCCACACGCCGGCGCGAGGAGTGCCGGAGGGCTCTGCAGGGTCTCCCATCCCTCGTTCTCTGACAACCCTCCTGCGCGAGCTCGCTGCCAAATTGGCCTTCAGCTCAAGGCAGCCGCTGCCTGTTTCATCTGTAAGTTGCCATGTACTTTAACAGCATCTCCCTGATCCCTTGTAATCTCGTTTTTCTCCTCCACTCCCAGTCATCCCTCCCTCCCTCCCTCCGGCAGCCGCAGAGCCAGCAGCAGCCCCACGCGCCTGTTAAAGGCTGGAGAGCATCGCGGCAGCGCCCGCGGTACCCGAGCATCCCGCGGTTGGGCGAGCGCCGGTGGGGCGGCAGACGGGCTGGAGCCCGTCCTTGGGGGATGTCCCCTGCGCAGCTTCACCGGGAGACGGAGTGCAGCGCAGGGGCCACCACGCGTTTCTCCAAGACACCCTTCAGAGGCCCTGAGTGAAAGGCATCTAAAATTCATAAATGTCAAGGAGGAAAGGAAGCGAGGATAACTAAATATAGATATCCAAACTACAAAAGCGGTGTGGTACCGGCAGCCTGAAAGCCTCTGGTGCACTTGAGCCTGGCAAAGCACTCAAGGGCAGCCTGGTGGGGGGGGACCCCGTGGTTTTGCACGGGTGGGTGGCCGCTGTGCACCCAGCAAGGCATCCTGGCCCCTCTCCCGCACGCGCCGCGACGCTCCTCATCCCAGCAGGAGCCCGCGGGGGTGGGGAAGGGCTCCTCTGCCTGATCCCAGTCTTGCTGTCCCGAGGGTCTGGCGGGGCTGCTCTTCCAAGGAGGACTTTGCAGTTACACCCTGCCGACCGCCAGCGCAATCGATGAACGTCGGGGACGGGTTTTCGTTGCAGACTGGGGCTGAAGGGAGGTTTCGGGAGTCGCTCGCAGCGGCCGGGGCGGGAGCCTGAACGCGGCTGTGCTGGGAAGCGGCGGCGGGAGAACCAAGCTGCGCGCCAGAAGAGGTGATTCAAACTTCTTTCCAAGTGTTTTACATAAGGGAAAAAACATCACCCCCCCCACTGGCTTCTTCCCTGAGCATCCTCTGCTGGCAAAGAGAGAGGGATGTGCCCGGCGTTGCCGGCTCAGGAGCGGAGGGAGAGCTCTGCCGTGTGCTGCGCGTCCTGCCTGCGCACGGGGGCTGCCCGCAGCTTCCCCTCCGAAACCTGTGCCCGCTCGAACCCGGGCTTTAACCCAAGCAGCCGGTTTGCACGGGAAGGTGGAAGTGAAAACCCCACGGTGTTTCTGAGTTGAAAATGTCTTTTCTTTCCATTGCACAGGAATTGTCACTGTTTACTTCTCCGTTCCGCTCCAAGGGGAACAAAAACAGGTCCTGAAATGTCTGGGTTTCCTGTGGAAAGGAGATGCTGATTTTTCAAAAGGGAATCGTGTAGCAGAAACAGCTGAAACCCGAAAACAAATCCGGAGTTGTCAGTGTCTTCGGTATCTGTTTTAATTATTACTCTAGTGGGATTTTCTCAGAGATTATATTTCCACAGCGATAACTGTTATCACTCTACTTTATAGCCTCGGCTATTTGTAAGCCAGGAGCGAGCAGGATCAGTGTCGAGGAGAGTCTCTGGGACACGTTCAAAAGCAGAAAGCAAAGCGCTGGCTTCCATCTGCCCCGCTGGCAAGGAGCACGCCGCTGTCCCCGGCGCTCGCGTCCCAGCCCCGGCTCCCCGCGACGGCACGGCTGTGCCCGGCGCAGCCGGAGCGCCGGGGACGTGCCGAAAGCAGGGGGGTGACTGGCGTGCGCGGCGCTGGGACGGCGTGCTGGGGCAGCGCCCGGGAGCGGCAGGGCTGGCGGCCTCGCGGCGCTGGCGGCACCCGGCCCTGGTAAGTTATACGCCAATAGAGCGAGGGAAATGGGATGCCGGGGACGGCTCCTGCAAAGCACAGCCCACGTCTCTCTGGTCCCATAATTTTTGTTGGGAAGTTTTATCTTTTTAATTTGTTGCGTATCATGCATCGTCTGATTAATTATTGCTTCTCTGCAGGGAGGACTAGAGTTTATAGAGCAATATAGCATTAGCGTTAGCTTTATACACCCTCAAAGCCCAGAGGAAGCTCAGCAGAGTACTTATGCGATGTTCCGTCGATAATAATGACTCAGCATTTGGCCGCTTCGTGGGTATACCAGAAGCGCTTTATTAAACCGTACACGGTGTGTGCATCGAACGTAAATACCGCCAAGAGCTGGGGAGCGTGCCGCGCCGCACACGCATCGGTGGGCGCGCACGCGGCGGCAGCCCCCCCTGAGAGCTCTGGGCTGGAGCGGGGAGCCCACCGCCCCCCTCGCGGGCAGAGCCATGCCGCCGCCGCCTCTCCCTGCTGCTCTGCCGTGCCGGAGTTTAATTGCCACGGTGGCCTGGGAGGCATCGAGCCGCTCGGCGTGTCCTTCGGCTCCGCGAAGGCAGAAATAGCCGCCATAAAATTCCCTTTACAGCCACACGTCTCCGTCGGCTGAGCGAGAGCCCTCTCCCTGAAGAAGCCTTCCCATCCAGCAAACGATATTAAGGAGGTTGTATAACTGATTGGGGAAGGTACTGCGGCAGGACTAACAGCAATGAAATGCAGTTGAACATTTCCAGCGCTGAGTAAACCATATGTCTTCATAATTTGATTGTGCCCCGGTCCCCCAGGTACCTCCCAGCTCTATTGAACACCGATGGAGTTATTTAGAATCATAAATAATATTATCAAAGAGGGTCTGCTGGGTAAACAGAGTCGGTGTATAAATTGTCGGCGCGCGATATTGATTGTTCTGAGCTGACTAATGAATTATTCTGTTTAAAGGCCCGTGGAAATAACGCTCAGCGTTGTCGAGGCAGGGGCCCTTTGAAGAGTTTCCCCCGGCGCTGCTGGGCTTTGCTGTCCCGGCCACCGCGGGCAGCGAGCGCCCCGGCCGCGGCACGGCCGGCAGAGCCCTCGGCGGCGAGCGGGCAGGGATGGATTAACGATGGCAGCTTGTCATGGGCGATTCGCAAAACGTTGCCCAAACCTTTGATCCTACGGGCTTCGTCTTTTCCTCCTCATTTCTCATCTTCCCTTCTTCCTTCCATCTTTATTTACGCAGCTCGGTGCGGGGGAGGGGACCTGATGTGGGATTGGGGGCTGCTCCGAGAGGTGCACCAGAAGCCTCGCTGCTGCCCTGTGCCCGTGCCAGACACCCGAGGCTTCCCACGGCCTCCCACTGCCTTCCCACCACCTTCCCACTGCCTTCCCACCACCTTCCCATTGCCTTCCCACTGCCTTACCACCACCTTCCCACTGCTTTCCCACCACCTTCCCACTGCTTTCCCACCACCTTCCCACCACCTTCCCACCACCTTCCCACCGCCTTCCCAAACCAAACACTTTTCCCCACAGGCGGTGAACCTGGGTGCTTCTCCCAGCTCTTGGCTTTTTGGGCTTGCATTTGTTGAAATAGGGTCTTTTTCCCCAGAGACGTACTAGCTGCCGTAAGCCCTGCCCCAGAACGAGGAGAAATGAGACGTCCTTTTTAACAGAACTTGCTTTTTTTTTTCCCCTCACCTGCATAATACGTTCTGTTAAATTTATAGTTTTTCAATCCCTTTGATGTAGAGGACTCAAAACACTTCCCCGCTAATCTCACGCAGCAGTGCCTGAAACGCTGAAGGCGCTGGCTGGGGAAATGGCAGGGAACCAGACAACAATTATTGGCGTTTTGGGGGCTGGGGCAGCATTCAGAGACAGCTAATTTTAAAACAAATTACGCCATTAAAACTCTTTTGTTCTTTTTCCCTCCTTTTTGGGCTACAGGCTCACGAGAGAAGAGGCAAAGCTGGAGCATCCTGGCGGAGCGGCCGCACTGGGTGCAGAGGAGCACGGCGGGGGTTTGCGGGAGGAGGAGGAGGAGAAGGAGGAGGAGGAGGAGGGCAGCTTTGTCTGGGAATGATCCCCTGCACTGGGCAGCTGCACTTGCCTGCCAACCATAATTAATTATTACCGATTTTGCCATAATACCTTATATTTCAGTGCATTACCTTTCCTCTTTTCCACCCCTTGAGCCGTGATTGCTGCTCCACTTTCTAAAGGAATCCCCATTACTTTCCCTCACAAATAGAGCTGGTTCCATTTTCATAGCCCCTTTGCCAGCCCATTAAGCATTACTGAATTCACCGTTCCTCACCCATATGACAGTATTTCTGGCTCCGCTCACTTTTCCTTTCTTCCTAAAGCTCGGGAAGACGCTCGCTCAGAACCGGGGGTTTAGCGTCCAGGAAACCCAAGCATTTGCTTAAAGTGAAGCAAAAATTTAACTGTCGCCACGTCGTCACCAATGGGCAGGGTCAGGCACGGCCTCGGCCGAGCCCCTGCCCCGAAGTGAAGCGAGCTTGTCCTCTGGGTGCCAGCGATTTACTTAATGAAGGTCTGAGGGGCTCCTTCAGGCTGCTCCCCCGTTAGCTGGGATCCGAGACCGCTGTTCTCCCCCAGGAGGGGCGGAAGGGCGGCCACGCTGGGCTCCGGAGCGGGACGGAGCGGGATGCCCGGGACCAAGCCAGGCTCCGGAGCGGGATGGAGCGGGATGCCCGGGACCAAGCCGGGCTCCGGAGCGGGACGGAGCAGGATGCCTGGGACCATGCCAGGCTCCGGAGCGGGATGGAGCGGGATGCCCGGGACCAAGCCGGGCTCCGGAGCGGGATGCCCGGGACCACGCCGCACCACGGGAGCACATCCTGCCGGGCGCCCGCCTGCATGAGCACGCACGTTCGCTCCGGGTGCGCGAGGACAGGAAGGAGTTAAACCGGGCCACCCCGGGACCTTAATGTCCAGCATAATTCAGACCATTTAATTAGTGTCCCATGCTTGGCGTGTTCGATAGTGTTTTCCCCCCGGGGAGAAGCGCACCAGCTCACATATATTGCCTGTTATCTTCCAAGTACTCAGAGCAGAATGCTTTTTCAGTAACCTCATCAAAGGATAAGCCAGGATTCAGATAAGCTTTTCAAGGAGGAAGTCAGGGTTATAATTTTCAGAGACTTCTGAATGTCACCTCCAATTTTCGGCTCCGCCGTTGGAGCGGCCGTTTTTGGAAGCCACCCAGCCTCAGATATTGAAATGGCTGACCTGTGGACTCGGGGCTCCTCAGTTCCTGGTCAGCGGCAGTCTGGCAGATCCCGGAGTTGAAAGTGCTTGAGATTTCTGACTTTATAATAACGCGGTTTCTCAGAAGTGCAAATTACAGAGGAATTGGTGCTAAACTCCCCATTAACTATAGAGCCCGAGAAATCCTCAGTGTCCCAAATTACCTGTCACTTTCTCTGTAACACGGCATAATTCTGTCGCTTAAAAAAAAAAAAAAGAAAGGGCCGTAATTTGAAATTTCAGTGAAATTCCTAATTGACTGCGCAGCTCGCTTCGTGAGCGTGCCGTCCCCCCTCTCAGCCGTAGGGCAGTGTGTGTTTGGCATGCTGACACTGACCGCTTCGCCCCCGGGTGTTGTGATGCTCCCCAAGCCCCTGCGTGGGACCCGCCGGTGATGCTCCCCGCTTCTTCGGTCTCTGTAGGGCGCTGGAAACCCTTCTGCAGCGCTCAGCTCCCAGAGGGCCTGGGGATAAGGGTGTTTTCAAGGATGCCCAGGGCTGCACGGTCTCGGTTAGCTAACGGGATGCCCAAGAGCGTGGGTACAAGCTTGAGGCTAAACACGCCGGAGGGAGAGGGCAGCAGGAAAACTCCAGCTAAGGCTAATTTCAGGGTTCAACTGGCCGCTGTGCCGGTAATAAACCCGTGTCTCGCGGGACAAATTAGCTTATTAGAAAGGATTTGGATATGGGAAGGTGGGTGGTTTCCCGGAGTCGGAGCTGGGGGGCAGATCCGGGTGCCGGCACGGACAAGCGGGTGAGGAACGAGACTCTGAACTGGCTGTTTGAGGGGGACACTTTGTTGTGACTTAGAAATGGCTTCTGGATGTGTTTCTGAGACTGTGTTTTCAGCTTTCACTCATGACCACAAGATGTTCACAAAAAATTACCAAGACCAAATAAAAAGGACTTTTACATAAATACAGAGGGGGAAAACCCAGGAAAAAGCAATGCCCAAATTGTTATCTTCTTTCAACAAACGCCTGCCGGGGGGACAGGCAGCACCTCGCCGGAGCCAGCGTTATGCCCGCTATTTCTGCCCGAACTTCGGGGGTTTGCCGCGCGCCTTTGGGCAGGCTGGTGAGACGCCGGCCACCCCTGCGCCGGGGGGGCGGTGGTCCTGTGCCCCGGCGTGACCGCCCCGGGGGACCGTCCTGGGCACCGGCAGCTCTTTGTGCTCCTCCGCAGCCACGGCCGTCTCTCCCTCTTTGTTTTTCCAGTGCAATTCCCGTAACTTCCAAACGAGTGGTTTGGACTTATCCCAGCAGGGGAAGAAAATTGGGTCCCCGGAGTGCATTGGCAAACACACTCCGGCTTCAGTTTTTCTCCCTGTAAACGGCAGCACCGTTACACTGCTTTGTCTGAGAGACTTCCAGCCCGGTGCAAGTGTACAAATCCGGTTCACCCACACCTAAAAACTCCCTCCCGCCGCAGTTAGCAGCGGCGCTCCCAGCCCTAATTGCTCTCTCCGGCCTTAACTTGCCATCGATTTCCCGCTTGCCGTCCCCTTCCCCTGCTCTCCCCAGCGGTGTCCCTGCTGTGGCGGGAGCACAGGTGTGCTTGGTCCACTCCAGCCCCAGCTGCTCCTCATTCCCTATAAATTCCTGGTGCAGAGCAGCAGCTCCCTTTGGCTCAGACGGGGACGGGGCTGCTTCGGTGCTGCCGGCGCTGGGGACGGCTGGGGTGAGTCGCTGCGTGGCGGTGGGCTGGGAGAGGCGTCCGAGGCAGGACCCCTCCATGAGGTCTCCGAACCCAGACTGCAAACCTTTGGTGTGGAAGTGTTCCTTGCCATGGTGGTGGGCTGCTCTCCTCTGGGCTGTCCCGTCGGACGACGGGCGTTTCCGCGTGTCTGCCCTGTGTGCAGGCAGCTCTGCGGCCCCGGCAGGACGGGGGCTTCGGTGGTCCCAGAGAAGGGGCAGCCCAAAGGCAGAGGTGGAGTCGGGTGGGCTGTACCCTCGGAGGCGGCGGTGTCGGGGCTCCGCGAGGAGGGATGCTGGCAGGCGCCGAGGCTCTTTACCCTAACGCGCTGATCAGTTTTTAACCCCTGAGGAAGCGTTTCTGGTTATAAAAACCTGTAAGCTAAAAACCTCAGCAAAGCCCTGGAGTCAGCTGGGGCGGTCCCCGGGCAGGCAGGGCAGAGGAGCCGGCGAGCGCGCGTCCTGCCGGCGCCGTGGTGCTGTGTGAGGGGGGAGAAATGCCTCGCGTGAGCGCTGCCCCGTCGCGTCCGCCCTCCCCTCCTCCTCCTCACCCGGTGCCCGAGGAAGAGCGCGGGCCGCGGGCGGCTCCCGTCCCCCGGGGAGAGGCTGGGGGAGCGCCCGGGTTGGGAACTGCAGCTCCGGGACGGAGAAGTCGGCAGCGGCCCCGTGCCTTTTCCTCCCCTCTGCTTCTTCTCTTTTTCCCTCCTGGCTGAATCAATAATTAAGCATATTCTAAGTAGCGCAGTTTTGCTTGAAATTTTCCATTTGGCTTGTGCATTAGTTGGAAATGAAATATTTAGAGGACAGAATATAGTAATAAAGCCAAGACACGCTTTCTGCTAGTATATTTTATTTATTTTGTTTAATAATGAGCTTCTGTGTCTGCCTCTACCCCCCTCTGTATCAGTGGCTTTCTCCTCTTCCCCTTTCCTTTGGAGGCAGAAGATAATATCCCCCTTTTAAAAAAATAATAAAGTCAGGCTTGTCTAACAAATCAGGTCCTATGCTCTGATGTTGTAAGTGTTCAAAGGAGTTTCCCAGAAGGCTTAGGGAGAGGAGTAACCCGGCGTCTCCGCACCGATGCTCCTGCTAACCAATGAGTTGTCTGCAAGGGCAAAGCAAAAGGGATTCCTTCACTTAAAATTATTTATTCCCCGGCGTGAAACCTTTAATAATTCCCTGGGAAGAGAATGGATCCTTCCCCGGCAGGAACACCACCTGCCCCGTGCCGTCTCCTCCTCTGTGCCTCTGCATTTCCACTTGCGAAATACATTCTGACTCGTTCGGGGCTTTTTTTTTTACCTCTGTCTGCGGCGTCAAGTTGTTGGCGAGAATTTATTCCCTGGGGAATTTTGGGAATACATTACTGATGCTAAGGGGGAAGCGGGGGGAAAGGGCTGCGTGCTGAGGGATTGGCCGGGGGAGGGAAGGTGTGGGACCCGCTGCAGCGCCAGCCCTTCGCGTGCCGCTGCCTTTCCCGGGCTGGTCCCGGTTCCCTCAGCCCGTGAAGGTGGGAAATGGCTGCGCTGCCCGAAAAAACTCTTTGCGGCTTCAACTTCCCCCCCCCAACTCCGCCCCCCCTTCTGCTTTTGGGATGTAAAAGCAAATGTAAATCCCTCAAATAGAAATTACTCCAAGGAAATTCATATCATGTACAGCAAAGCGCTTCATCCCAACAGCTTCAAAATATTTCGCTGAGATTTTGATCTTTTCTTCAAAACCTGTTTACAGTTAAAAAAAAAAATAAAAAAATGTGTGTATGTATTTGAGATTGTGTATGTATTTGAAATGGAGCATTTCTCACAAGCAGCCTAAGTGTGCAGAAACGCCTCTTGTCTGAAAAGCAAGTGAAGTTTTCCATCAAAGGGAAGAAACGCGGAGCTTGCCTGGCTCCGGGCAGGACCGGGGGAGGCAGCAGCCCCGCTGGGGGGCTGGGCCTCTTTTCTGGGCCGTGGGCCTTTCCTCTTTCACAGAGGCTCTGCCCGGGTTTGCGGTGGCGGCCGAGCCGGGTCACGGCTCCGGGGCTGCTCCTGCCCTCGGGGCCGTTGGTCTTTCCCAGACCTGGACTCCGCGTGACCAGAAGGCCCCCTGGTCCCATGCCGGTTTACGCGGGCGTCAAAAGTCATTTTCTGCTGGTAATAGCAGTCCCCAGAGGCTCTCGGTCGTTGCTTCTGCTCTACAAAGGTGTGACTAAATGAAAAAAATAAATAGCAAACCACAAAACCCTCCAGCCTTCTGTTTCAGGTGTGGAGGCGCTTAAGATTACTAATTATTTGCACAGCTTGCCTCTCTAAGCTCTTCTGCACTTCAGATAAACATTTTGTATACATTTGAACTCGGAAATTAGGGAGAAAGCTGAGCTGTGTTGATCTGTTCGGGATCTCGTCGTGTTTGAGAAGTCAATCCATTCATCTTCAGCAAATTAGGGGTGCCGAAAACTGCTATTTTTCTAATATTTGCTCAGGCTAGCGTCTCGTGCTGCGTACTCCCCGGAGGAAAGGCTGGCGCAGGAATTCCATCACCGCCTCTCACGACTTGCTCGGCAGCTGTGGAGCACGTGAAATACAGCCGGTGTTAAAAGAAATTCCTGGGGCCCCTTCTCAGCGTGCCCCGGCAGGGACGCTGCGCCGCAGACCCGCGTCCGTCTGTCTGTCCTTCCGCAGCCAAGGCGGGCAGGAGGAACCCTTTCTCGTCGGCTCATTGTCGTTAATTCTCGATAATAATTCTCCCATTGTTAATATTGTTGTTAAACTCCTGCATTCTCACCGAGCGAGAGCTAATTATAATAATTAACAGAGAACTCCTGAACTTGTCAAACTGGTAATTATAAACCACGGGGACTTTTGTCATTAAGAGATGCCATTCAGGAGGGGGGAGAGGGGGTGCGCAGCCTCTCTTGATTAGATCTGTGCCGGTGATGAGTCTCACCTCTGCCCAGGCGCCTTCTCTCCCGGGACCTGGATCGCACTGCTCCCGCAAAGCCCGTCTTCACCGTGCCCTGGCTGAGCAGGGAGTCGGCGCCGCAGCCTCCAAAATAAACCAGGGACGAAGGCAAACGCTTGCCTGCGAGTCCCCGGGCAGCCCCAGGACAGGCGGGCAGGGCTGCCGGGGCTTTGGCTCCGGAGGGCTGTGAGGGCGCTCAGCTTGAGCGTTCCTGCTCCGGCCAGCTTCTTCCAGGATCCAGGACCTCATGGTCCATGATGCTCCTGTGTGCTTCGCGCTCCCATCCTCCCCTGGCAGGGTGGTGGGCAGTAACCCGTGAACAGAAAAGCTGCTTTTGGTGCGAATTGTCCCCTCCCCGTCCCCAGAAGCCAGGATAACCTTGTGTCCCTTGCTGTTGAGCCAGCGCCAGCGCCTTTTGCGGCAGAGGCTGCGGCTCTGTGCCCAGGCAAAGCGCTGCGCTTGCCCGCAAGGGGAACCCGTGGCCTCAGAGCCGGGTCCTGCAGCCCCCCGGTGTGCCGGTCCCCATGGGCTCGAGCCACAGGGGATGGCCACGTGCTCTCGGCAGCGCTGGGACCCAGACGGGCGCTGCAGGGCGAGCCAGGGAGAGGGGCATCTTCGTATTTGCCTGCTGCGGGGGCCTGGGCAACCTGGCTCCGAGAAAGGGCAAAGCCAAAGGTGCACGGCGCATCTTCCCGCTTGTAGCTACACCGCCATCGTGCCTTTTCCCTTCCATGTGCTTCAAACCCCCCACCCCCCCCTCCCCGCTGCGCCCCGAGGTTTTCCCCGAGGGTCCTGGATGCAGTATTTGGGAACTGGAGCCATTTCCTTGGAGGAGCTGTTTATGTAGTTGCTAGAATGAATTACGTGTTTCACTCCATGTGTGACATATTTTAGCTCCGTGTGCACATTTATATGTGTGCAACTCTTGATGCAACAAGGAATAACAGTGCGCTCTTGTTTTGACCTTATTAAAAGCACAAAGCTTGAAATATTTAGGCTAAACAGAGTTCTGGAGGTCTGATTCGCTGTAGGAGGCAGCTCCGGCAGAGCCCAGGGTTTGGGGTATGGCAGGGATGAGCGCAGGAGCCGATTTCGCGTTGAGCGGTGGATCTCCGCCGTGCAGCGTTCCAGCACGCGGCACTCGCACCCGCAGCAGTTGGGGCGGCAGGAGAGAAAGCGGGCGCAGGGGGCACCCCTCATCCCGCGGTGTGCGATGCTGCCTGTTTTCAGCCCAAACAGGGTCAGTGACAAAGTAAGCATTTCTCGTGATCGCTTAGTTCGCGGCCGGGCAGGTTTGGGCTGGCTCCCCTTGAGGAGAAACGCTCACGAGTTGTGGCAGCGACTGCTGTGGCAGGATCCCCGCTGCGTCCTTGCCCGGCGCTCGCTCAGTGGAAACAGATGATAACTCCTAAGGAAGGACCTGTTCCCCTGGAAGCTGCCTGCCCTGCGTTGGCTGGGACAGCATCCCTTCCCCGCGCCGAGCCTCCCCGGGGCAGCCCCGCGCCGGTCAGCAGCATCGCTCCCTCCTCGCTCCGCTCCGCACATCGCGCGGCAAGTTTGGCTCAGATGTTCTGCAAGTTTCCTCTCGTGCCTATTGTGAGCTTTCTCTCCCGGACAGTAAACAACAAATGGTCCTTTTCACCCAGGAGATAAGATTGTTCATCTTCCAAAGTCACCGGTACTTGTGACGCCGGGTCTGGAGCAGTTTGAATAATGAGCCTTCGGGAGAACTCGTGTTTCTCTTCGTGTCCTTTTCTCAACAAAGACCTGAGGCTCCCAAGGCAGCGGCGGCTCCGCCAGGCGCCGAACGCGACAGGGGCTGCTTCTGAAGGGCACAAGTTACAGAGAAGATTTTCTTTTCTTCCCTCTTTTTTTTTCTCCTCCACTTTTCCAATTGTATTTTTGTCAGGCGCCGTCGCCGAACAATTGGTCCTTTATAGAAAAATTCCCACCAGGAGCGGCACGACCGCTGCTGCGCAGATCCCCCTCCTCCCTTACAACCGCTATCTTTCAGTGCCTCGCATACACATTGCGATCTAAAAAGCGAACCAGAAGTTCCCTCTGTCCTTAAAGCCTTGCTTTTGTGCCTCTTATGCGTCGTGTTTCCCACCCTCCGTCGGCCTCCAGCCTCTTTTGCCTCCCCCAGCCGCATGGCCCCGGCATCCCCCTTCCCTCTCCCTGCCCCGGTGCCCCCCGCCGCCGGGCGCCTGCCCTCCTGCGTCCCCCGGTCGCATCCCTGGGGAAGGGCACCTTTCTCACCTGCGCGATGGCGCGGCACCCCGGCGCTGGGAAAGGCAGAAGAGGGACATGTTTCCAGCAGAGATGTGTCTCAGGAAGGAGAAAACCCGTCTGTAGCCACGGCAGAGCGCGTGGCAGCCCGATGGGGGCTGTTCTCCGCCAGGCCAGTGTCCTCCCCGGCCCTGTTGAGATCCAGTCGACACCATGAGCTTGGGAGCTCCTGTGTGCAGTGCTGGGACAGGTGGTGTGTGGGGGAAGCGTGGCAGCGCTGCCTCAAGAGCATCCATTTCAGGGCTGTGTTTGAGCACCCGCTTGGCATTAAGCTTGTCCCATCTTAGCCGGATGCGCTGCGCACCCTCTCCCACCTCCTCCGCCATCCCCACCGTGGGTCTGCATTAACCTTTGGAGGGGAAAAAGCATCACGGACAAATTAGGGGCCTTTGCCCACTGGGGTTGTGGGGCTTTAGTCCGGATCCCTGCGCTGGGCAGCTCAAAATCCGGCTGGAAACACTCCTCCCAGAGCTCCCCGGCCCTTTGCGTCGGCTGCTGCTGAACTGGCACCTGCCCTTGCCCTGAAAATGAAGACGTGCGAGAATATGCAAAGTGAAAATAAAGGAAGGCTTTCGCTCAGCAGTGAGCCAGCGAAAATGAAATTCATTCTCCCCGCTTCCCGGGGCGCCCACAGAAAAGGCAGAAGCGCTTCGTTTCCTCTCCGCCGCGCTCGCGGAGGTGGATCTGGAAACTGAAGCCGGGTGTTTCTGCCTTATGTGCCTTCCAGACCTGAGCCGCCCAATTTCTCGTGCAACGCACCCATTCTGGCACGGGCTGCCCCGCGCGCCCGGCAGGACCGGGCAGGGATGTGGCGATGGCCTCAGGCGACCAGCAGGAGGAAAAGTCCAGCCGGGTTGCTGAAACGGTCGGGTCACCCTGGGCGCCACGGGACCTGCTGCCGGAGGAGGTGCCTTTCTCGGGCCGAGGCGCACGAAGGGATGGGGGGACGCGTGCCCCGGCGCGCCGTGCGGGCCCTTTGGGAGGGGAGGGGAGGAGGGGAGCCAGGGGCCCCGGCCGGCCTGGTGCATGGTGGCATCCGAACGGCACACTTGAGCATTTAAAATACATTAAAGGAGCCCTCCCTTTGAAGTGGGAAACTCTCTCTATTTAATCAGAGGGAAACAACTTTTCAAAAGAATTTTTCTTTTTTTTTTCCCCCCCTCCTCTTTACCTTCAGCTGTCTGGCTTCTCCTGTGGATAGTACCATGAATAAAACATGCATATCCCAATTAAATCTTGATTTAATTTCTCTTCTTTGCAAAGCTGATGAACTCGAGTGCTTTCATAAAGACACGAACATTAGCATTCTTTTGTGATGCACAAGGCAGTCGGAGGAACAAGGGACTGAAATAATCACCCGCCTCTCTCTTGGCCGTGCCGAGCTCTGCGCCCGCTGGAGGATGAACGCGGGGCTGGGATGGCCCTCCGGAGCAGCGCCCGTGTCCGGCTGAACCGGGCTGGCACGCCGACACCACGGCTGCTTTTTTCTTTTTTATGTGAAAACAGCAACTCCTCATTCAAAGCGGCAATAAGGCCAGGAGCGCCCGGGGAGCGCAGGTCCCGCACTGCCCGTGTCCCTCCCCATCCCGGGTGTCCCCGAGCGCTCGGCGCTGCCCGATGGCGGTGGCACGTGGGCGTCCCGTGGAGCTGAGAGCCTTCAGGAAAGAACTTTAACGTGCTGCTAAAGGAGAGACGATCGGCAATAGCAAAACAGGAGCAACCCGATTGCAAATGTACGCGCTGCCGCTCTATTGCAGCTGGCCAACACCTTCCAATTTATATTTTTATGGAAAAAAAGCCCAACTCAAACAGGAGCAAAGAAGGTGTATTGTAAGTTTTCTCGCCTATGCAACCTCTAAAATAAATAATGCCGTTTACACTACTGTAGTCCTGCCCATCGTTTCAGGCTCTTGGTGCTAATCGATGCTCTCTAATGTTAGCGGATTGAATTTAATATTTCAAATTACCTGTCTTTGTGCTGCAGCGCATTCATGTTTTCCCCTGTTGTCTTCGGGCCCCGTCATATGAAAATAACACCCTTGTTTATTTTTCAGTGCTGGAAGCATTTCCATTGTATGCAATGACCTTATGTTGCAGCCAAATACGAAATGCTTCTCACAAGGAAAAAAAAAAAAGGTAAATGGTTCAACAAAGTTTAATTTCTGCGCAAAGAACGTACACGAAAATCCCTCTCAAAAAAGGTCCATTCTTTTGTTAAGAAATGGAACCCTAAAAACAAGGGCATTACAAACTTTCTTTGCTGAAGAGCTTTTTCTTTAAAAAAAAGTCTATAAACCCTCTCAAAACAAATTTCCACCAGAAAATTGTTTTTACCCTTCCATTTTTAATGGGGATTTTTAAAATTCATTTCCTGCGTCGCTCTGTACGGAGCCGCTGAAATGTCACCATGGTGATTGTCCTCGTGACATTTCCATTCAGGACTTGGAGCAGGAAAACAAATCTGCGCGGCGGGTTGGGCCGGGAGCGGGAAGGGCGGGGGGGAGGGGGGCAGGAGGGGGCCGGCCCCCTCCCCGCGCTGATTTGGCCGGGCCGGGCTCGCCGGCTGCCTGTGCCTCAGTTTCCCCGCCTGGGTGATGCTGGCAGGTGTGGTGCGGAGAGCCCCGCCAGGGTCGTGCTCCTCGTGGAAAGAAATAGCTCGGCGGACGCCAAGATAAAGAACTGCTCGCCGGGAAAGCGTGTAATGCGGCTGCTTTCATGGGTCATTGCAGGAGATTATGAATCCCGCGCGGCGCGGCGAGGACTGAAATAGCCTTGGCCAGGCGAGGCGTGCGCTCCGGCCCGTGCCATGGCTCTGCTCCGGGGGGACGCAGCTCCGGGCCGCGGGGAGGGCAGGGGCTGCGCTGCCGGGCTCGGGGACCCCCAGGCGGGGAGGCTGCCGGAGTGGGGTGCCGCAGCCCGGCCGGGTTATCGCCTCCCGGAGCCGCCTCGCAGCCCGCCCTGCCGGCGCTGAAAGGCGCGGGCTATGGATGTATTTTCCCCGTGCGTCCCCTCCTCTCGCGGCTGCTCGCGCCCGGCCCCTTTCCCCGCCCTGCTCATCCACGCGCATTCCAGCCGCCTCGTTTACTTTGTGAAAATAGTGATTTATTTACACCCCGAAAAAGTTTTGCGCCGAGCTGCTTCCGATTGACGGATGTGCTGCGGTGTCTGTGCAGCCTCGTAGATGTGCGATTCATTGGCTGCAGCAGACCCCGTCCGCAGCGGCCTTGGCGGCACGAGCGCGTGTGTTCCCACGCAGCCAGGGTGTCGCTTGTCGGGGTGAAGGGGAAGACGTTTCCTTTGCATCCCGGCTTCTTGTCTGTGCTGTGGGAAATGGCAAGCTGTCCCCCGTCTCCCCCTGCGAAGAGCCGCAGCGGGCGCGGGCTGCGCCTGTGCCCCGGTTCGGCGGTGGCAGGGAAGGGCGGGCGGCTGCGAGCGTCGCGGCTTCCTCCGCGGGGAAGGAAAGAGGTGCAGAAGGAGCCCCCCAGTTAACTGTCGAGCAAAGGTGGTGTGTGCAGGGGGAGAAAGCAGGGAGTGCGGTGCTTTTACCTGCTCAGCTGGGTAATTAAAAGCCGCCTGAAGCACCGCTAACCTTTTTTCATCACGGCATCGTTCATTATAAAGCCAGAAAGAATTAGCTATGCTGCATTATCAGATAGACAAAAATATTAATAGCAGAAATGGGAAAGAGAAAGGAGGAATTTTGGGTAAGTTAATTAAACTACACATCCTCAATGACTTATTAAGTAGCTGGACAGGCTTCCTTGGGCTTAGCTGGCCCCCGAGAGCACGAGACGCTGTCTTTGAGGGAGAAACTCGTCAGCTGGAGCAACTTTTCCCTCCGAGGACCAGCACGTGTGCGGTCGTCCCAGCTCTCGAGGCGGGCGAGAGCCGCTAAGGGCAGTGCGGATTTTCATCCTGACGTATTACCTTCAGCGTGAGGCAAGCGCAGGCGGTCGGAGCCGGAGCGCATCCCTGCTCGGTGAGGCTCTGGCTCTTTAGGGTCTGCTCGTAAGACACGTCGCCGGTAACAGCGCTTGACAGCGCATCCCATAAACAACCACCGACAGACTCCGCAGCTCCTCCTCACGCTCTGCAGCCGCGCAATTTCATATCCCACGCTGCCGAACACAAACGGGGACGTTTGTCCCGGTGACAGCTGAGCTCTCAAACCCCGATAAATCAGGTCGCGTAGGTATCGGCTCTCAAACCAACCTTTGGGTATGTGTGTGAGCGGTGGTAAAACACTCCGCAGCCTGCATGGGGTTAATTAAGAGAGGCACCCTTGTGCTAAGTGACAGGGCAAAGCTCAATTAAGTTGGGAACTGAAATGGATAATTCCATTAAAATGGAATTGTGCTGCTGCCGATGCGCATCACGCTGCGGAATATTTTCAATGAAAGTTTGTATTTTACCAACTTTGCCTCCCCGTCCTCGTCGCCCCCACCGCCTGCGGAGAGCGGAGCAGCGGTTCGCAGGTGCGGCAGAGCCGGCGCCGGAGCCCCGTCCCCATCCCGCCTGCCGCGGTGACGCGCCGGCTCGGCCGGGAGGAGGGACCCGGCGCCGGCCACGCCGCTCGCCCGCAGACGGGCACATCCAAAGGGAGGTAATTAATCGGCCATCACAGAGTTAAGCAAATGCAGAGTGACAGCAGCCCCGGCTCGCTTCTAACCTGTGCCTTCGCTAACGTTAGTTCTACAGCTCGACCCGCTGTCTGTTGACATGTTGTTTCTCCTCATTAATAAATAACTGCCTGAAACAATTATCCCGCAAGAAACCGGCCTTAGTATTTTTACCTATTTGTTTATTTGTTTGTTTGGCCCGTGAGAGGGGCAGGGAAACTAACAGCTCGGGCGGCTGCGTGTGCCGGAGCACGGCTGTCCCGGTGCCGGCCCCTGCCGCCCGGGCACAACTCCGGAAAACCTCTCGAAATCTCGGTTTAGACCCGAAGGCAGAAGGTATTGGTGCCGCCCGCCCGGCGCGGCACCGGCCCTCTTCTCCCTGCCAGGGGCGGCCCGGAGGAGACCCCCATGGCCGCGCTGCCCGGCGGCTGGAGTGGCGCGTTGGCTCGGCTGCCCCGGGACCGGGGCGCAGGAGAAGAGAAGGATCGCCGTGTCCCCCTCCTGCCCGTCTGCGTGCGGCACCTGGAGCCGGCTCCCGAGGCGCTGCTGGCCCCGCCAGCGCGTCCATTTATCCGAGAAGCATCAGGCTGCCAAGGAGGAAATAAAAAACAGCCCTTGAACATTTAAGAAACGAAATTGTTTCATTCTTTCCAAAGGTCAGTTGCTTTAAACTCGGTTCAAGCCACTGGGGCACCTTTCAGTTTCATTTCTTCTGTTTAATTCTCGCCAGTTCATTAAAGTCTGACCTTCCGTGCTCTTGGCAAGTGCTTACGATGGCCAGCGAGAGACAAGCCCTTCTGCTTTCGAGGCTGTTAAACTGCCAGCGATATTTTTGGTTCTTTTCTTAATATTTCTGATAGCAACTCATCAGTCACTATCGGAAACCTTAGCATGTGGCAGAGAGTAGAAAAAGCAGAAGATAATACGAAAGAATAGAAGAGCGAAGCCACCGAATGCCGTTTCTTGTGAGCCGAGGAAAGGTCAGGCGAGATTCTGGACAGTTATCTCCTCGCCGTCGCTGATAAAGCACAGGAGAGCTCATGGGCACCAGCGGCTGCCTTTAAACAAAGAGATATTTAATTAAAGCCCACGAAAAGAAAAGGCAGGATAAGTGCTTTGGAGATAAATTCCTACAAGCTAGCCAGGCTTGAAGATACGTGAAAGTTGAGATTTAATCTTCCTGTAAGCGCTCGGCGGGGTGCCTGGCTTCGGCTGTGTGCTTGGTGGGACCCGGAGACGCCCCAAGATGGGGCCGTGCGGTCTGGGGGGGCTCAGAGGACCCCCGGCCTTTCCTGGGGGCTGCGTTGTGTGCTGTTTGTACTGTGGGTGAAGGCGGAGCCGCCGTGAGCCGGAGCTGCGGGCTCGATTCAGAGACGACGCGGGCAGCTCCCGCCTGCGAGAGCGCAGGGGAGCGCGGCGCTGCAGGGACGGTGCCGCAACGTCAGCGTCAGAGGCGATAGTAATGGCTGGGAAAGGGCCGTGAGATGGTATAGGGCCAGCAGCTGCCGTGGGGGGAGGCAGCCCCGTCCCTGCCGGGGGCTACCCGGTGCCAAGTGGCACAGCACGAGTCTCCAGAGCAAAAGTTACCGCTGCAATGGGTGGGAAAGGTTCTTTTCTGTGTGGTTTTAGAGCTGCCTTAGCCTGTGCTTTGGAGCTGGTGGGGGCTCAGCCATGAGCAGGCCGAGCTGGCCAAGAGCGGGGAGCCCCGAGCTCACGATGCCGCACCGTGCCCGACACAGCCCTGCGGGGGCGAGAGGATGCTCTGCGGCATCCATCTTCAGTGTCCATCCCCGCACCTACGGCACCCATCCCCTCCCCTGCAGCATCCATCCCTGCGCCCTCGGTGGCCGTCCCTGCGCCCTCGGTGGCCATCTCTGCGCCCTCGGTGGCCATCCCTGCGCCCTCGGTGGCCGTCCCCGCGCCTGCAGCAGCGCCGAAGCCCGGCCGAGCACCCCGCAGCGCGGAGCGGTCCTTCGCGAAGGCAGGGGGATCGGAGCGCCGGCAGAGCAGAGGCCGGCCGCGCCGCAGCAGGCTGCCGATGGCTGCCGAGGGTATTTAGACATCACACTTTATTTGTTCGTCTAATTAAAACAGAGGTAGGTCTGGCTCTTCCCTGCCCAACTGTCCAGTCCCGTTTTGCAGAAGGTGTTGATTGTACGGCTGCAGCTCGCAGTGGAGATTTGCGGAGAACCAGGTCCCGTAAGAGGTGCAGTTTAATAAAAACACTAGCATGATTTATTATCTCCCGTGCTAAGGGAGCAGCCTCTCTCTCCAGGTAAAAAACACCCTCTGAATCCGCTCTCTTAATTTGCATAGCTAATGGTCATATCAGGAACAGCTCATTAGCAACAGAGCGGTGTGACAAAACAAGAATTCGGAAATGCTGAGCTCAAGAGGAGCGCGGTCCCCTGCCTGGCAAGGGAACGCGACCGTACTCCAAACCGCGGGCTAAGGTAGTGAGAGCCACGCCTGGGAGAGAGGAAAACATAAAGAGAAGAGCCAGGGGCCGTTTAGATCTTATGAAATGTAACGTACGAGGAGCGATTTGTAGAAGGAAGGTTGAAATTGTCCTGTTGTGGCCATCGCAGCCCTGAACTGCTTGTGGCGGGGAGCTCGTGCGCTGCCTTCAAGGTGAGCGGATGAGGAGGAGATAATTGAATTGGAGCGCGGAGCAGAGGGAACGGGATGAAGCCGGTGCACAGACGCTGCCGGACAATTCTGGCTCTTGCCATGCCAGGGATGCCCCTCCAGCCCCCGCACCCTGCCCGCGGCGCTGGGGACAGCCGGTGACCGGCCGAATGGTCACCTCGCCGGGGCACTGCCGGTCCTCCGCTTCTCTAAGTGCCACGTGAATTACCCGGACAATGTAAAGCATGGGAGAGAATAATAAGCTGAGTATGAGCCAGCCCTGGGGAGCAGGGGCTGTTGTCAGGGGAGAAAGCCCCGGAGCCCTCAGATGAAGGGAAAGAAAAAATAAAATGGGTAGAAAAAAAGTGGATAAAATATAAATTAAAAAAGAATAGAGCTGGTTTCAATCAATAACCCTTGAATTATTGACTGCTCTTCCCATTACAGTCTCATTCCCAGCAATCTTGCGGGGAGGTGGGTGCGGAGCTGGGCCGGGGGAGCCCTGGCTGCCTCCAGCCCCAGGCACCTCACGGGGGTTCGCCTTTTGCTTTCCAGAAGTCACCTCGTGTCGTTGCCAGTAACATGACATCTTCGTATCGGAGCCATATCAAACGCTAGGAAAAGAGGCGTCTCGCCTGGCGGGTGAGCTGTCACTGCGGGCAGGAGGACTTGTCTGAGCGGGGACGTTCGCTTTCCCTCGTGTCAGCGCGGGTCCGGCAGCTCTGGTCCCACCAAACTTGCTCCAGCAGCAGAGCTTTCCCCACTGAACAGGGTGCTGAGGGGAAGGGAACGGCATGCAGGCGCGCAAAAAGGGAAGAAAAAAACCCTCTTTCAAACGACTGACGTGCATGAAACGGCAACTTTGGTATGAGGGTATTTTGTATGTAAAGTGTGGGCGGGATGCCCGCACCCAGGGCCAGGGAGCGCAGGGCTGCCGGGGGGTTTGATGCTCCCCTACACGAGGGGCTCCTCAGTCGCTGGCAGAGCTCACGGTACCCATCAGCAAACACATCTTTCTGCCCACTTCTTCTGAGGCAAAGCAAAATCTCTGTTTGGAAAGAAAACTTTGCTTCAAAAAGCTTAGGTTTTTTTTTTTTTTTCCCAAAACCCAATAACCATGGAATTTGGTTTAAAAAATAAATATATATGTATACACACGCACACTGCTAACAATGTGCAAGCAGCTGGTTTTGTGGAGAATTTCCCTCCGTTTCATGGAGGCTGGGGAACAGGCGTCTCGCCTTTACCGTCTTCGGTCAGGACTGCCGTAGGGTGGACGCAAACTGGTGAGATGGCGGCGAAAGCTTCCAGCCTGTCATCTGGAAAGAAAAGAGCAAGTTTGGGAGTCTCTGGCTTTGGGTGGCCGAGCGGGAATGCCTCAGAGGTGGGAATCTGCAGGAAGGATTGATCCAGCTGCTTTTCCTCCTGCAAGGCCAGGTGAGGCTCCAACAGCGCGTGGCTTCCTCTGGGGCATCGCGTCCAAATAGAAAAGCGCAGGTCTGCTGGTTTTTATTATTAAAATGTACAGCTAGGAGTTATTTTCCTCGGCAATACTGTCCGCTGCCTTTATGAGCAGCAATTACAAAGCGCTGGGCCTCCTGGAAAGCAACAGGCTGGAGGTGAAACGGCAGCGCGGCGCTCGGAGGAGCGCAGGCGGGCGGTCATACAGAGCGGCGCTGGTTAGGCTGAAACACGGGGTGCCCTCCCTCCCTGGGAGCCCTGCGTCTCCCGCCTGCCCCCCTTGCTGCAGCCCCGGCGGTACTCCCTTCCTTCCGAGGGGAAGGGAAGGGATGCCACAAAGTAAGGACGGACGGCAGCAGCTCCGGCAAAGGGAGAAGCTGTTGCTCCAGCGCGGTGTTAGTGACCGCGGCTGTGACCGCTTTCCGAGCGGGCACCCCAAAAGCGGCCGCAGGGGCTGCCCCGGTGGCCTCCCGCAGCGCGCTGGTAGGGCCGTACCTTACCCTGAGCTCGGGGAGCCGAGGGGCTGCGCGCTCAATGCGTCGCGTGAGGGTCTCTCCCATTTATCAGCAGTAATTCCTTCCCTTTGCCCAACCACAGGCAGGGACGGGGAAATAATCAGCGAACTCGGAGGCAACGTTTTCATTACGCCTCTTACAAATGAAAAAATGAATTAGACTTTGGGAAATAAAAGATCTTGGGAGCCCCATCATTCTTAAAGCTTGTATTTAAGAATAACTCTGTCAGAGTGCCGCCGCTGTCATCGCGCCGGTGCTCCAGCTTCCACGCGACTCAATATTTATACATGAGAAAGTAAATGTTCAGAAGATAAAAAATAAATCAGGTTAAAGTCCCGCTGCGGGAGCTGGGATTGAGCAGAGGAGGAGAGCTCGGGAGCCTCGCTGCTGGGGGAGGCGTCCGTGCTGCACCCCTGTGCCCAGAGAGGTCTTTTTGTTGCTTGTTCTTACGAGGGCCGAAACAAACGGGCCAGATTCCTCCCCGCTGGTGGCTTGTGCTAGGGAAAAATAATCGGCTGGTCTTGCCTGCACCTCTTCGGGGTACCGGAGAGCTCGATCCTGGCTTGCAACGCGCTTGGGGACCCTCCGGGAGGACGGCAGCAGCGAGGAGAGTGCCAGGCGCCCCGGCAGCTCCCCGGCCCCTCGCCTCCCGCTCCCCGCCTGCCCCGCGCGCCACGGCACCCCCACCCGTTTGCAGGGCTCGGTTCACCCTGTTCTGTGCCCAGAAATTAATCTGCCAGTATTAGACTCCCTGTGCCGGTAACGCTCCTGGGGTGCTTTATTTACACATTAATAATCAGAAGAATAAGAGGAGAAAAGCAGGACAAGTTCCGACAACTTTCAGTAGCGGTCTGACAGAGAGGCAGGAATAGCTCCTGGGTGTCCTGAGACGAGGATTCCGCCCACTCGGCGCAGGGGATTGCTCTCTCGCCTTTCCAGGTACCCTTTTAAGGCACCATTTTCTTTCTGGAAACCACCGTCGCCCAAGAGGACGTCTAGCTGAGTAACCCGTATCGACGCCTCGATTTATTTCTGTTCATTGTCACCGCGGCTCTTCTCCTCTTTAATTGTTGTGTTATTTTAGGAGCGAAGTGCAGTTGGGGGATTTATTATTTGTTGCTGCGTTGCCTATCAGGCAATTCTCTCAAGCTGTTAAGCGTAGACCCAATTCTTTGCTGAGGAGATACGTCACGAATGTAATACAAGGCTGATACGCTGTCAAAATTGAGCGCTCCCCAGCCCTCACGCCATCGCATGGGACAGGTTCCCTCCCTCTGCTCTTCCTAGGGATGGGGGAGGAGCACCCATTGCTTCTGCAGCGCGCCCTGGAAATCCCCTGGGGATCGATGCTCCTGCGTCCTTTCCGGGGTCTCGCACACGGGGGGCCGGGCCTTCTCCGGTCTCCCCTCTCCTCTCCTCCTGGCACCGCTTTGCTGGCTGGCGGGACCGGGGAGCATCATCTCCTTGGCGTTTGGAAATGGGCTTCACCAGCCAGCAAAGCACCGCCGGCTGCCACCGCCGCTTGGAAACGTGTGGCAGAGCTGGCGGCGGCCAAGAGGCACCCGGCCAGCGCGCTCGTTTCTGCTTTCTGCTCTCCCGCACGCCTCTTTCTTCCCAGGGCGGGAATGTTTGAACGCCTCCGAAGGCGGAGGAATAATACCAGGCAGGAAAGTCGTACTCCATTGACTGGGCTGTGAAAAAACAGGACGATTAATGCTAAGCTCCAGCCCGTGGAACACAGAAAATGGTATTAAAGGATTTGCTTTTCATGACCATAATTCAGAGTTAATGTACATTTGATGTTTAATGTATGAACCACAGGTGATTTCAAACTGGCACGGCCTTTTCTAAATAGTGTTTTAATCTTAGGGGGTTTTTTCAGTTTTTTAAGGTTCAGCTACTCAGCCTGTCAGACAAGAGGAGAAAAAAACCACGGCAAAGCTAGGTATGAGAATCCAATGTGGGCAGAGGCTTTTGTTCCGTCTTTTATTGAGGTTTTACCTCTAATCTCTGCCTTTTTGATGCAATTTAAGATTAAGGAAATGAAAGGGAAGGCTGCCTGCGAACGGTTATACAAACAGGACAGCCGAGGGGCGCTTAAAGGCGGTTTTGTAAGAGGCTTTGGGCGGCTTTCCCCGGAGGGGAGAAGCCCGAGGCTGGGCAGCGGCCAGCCCGAGGCCCCGGGGGACGGGGACTGCGCGTCTCCCCCCTGCCATCGGCCCTCCCACCGCCGCCGTCCCCCC
>VUYV01000284.1:738928-816724 GCA_008711295.1 Anarhynchus alexandrinus | reverse complement strand
GCTGGAATACAGTCATAGAATGGTTTGGGTTGGAAGGGACCTTAAAGATCGTCTAGTTCCACCCCCCTGCCCTGGGCAGGGACACCTCCCCCCAGCCCAGGTCCCTCAATAAATCCACCTCGTTCTCTTCTGTGCTCTCTCCAGTGGCGATTTGCACTCGCTGCCCTTCCCGGGACACTGATGTCCCCAGGTCAAAATCCATCGCCGCCTGCGGCCGGGCAGCAGTCAAACCTGTGTTCGCAGGGGGTGGATCCCTTGGAAGGCTCAGGAAACAGGGGGGAAAACAAGTTCCTGCCAGGAAAAACATCTCGAATAATCAAGCCCCTTCACGTGGCGCTGGTGATAAATTGGCACTACTTATCCTGACGAGCTGAAAGGTCATGAGCAGACCTTCCGAAATAATTATTAAATAACTTTGCCATTTGTTCAGGATCAGTTGCAACCTCATTACTGGGACCGGGAGATGATATCTCCGCATCCTGGGCACGGATCCAAAGAGGTCATTAGTAACAATCGTCCCAAATTTTGCAAGGGGAGGGAAGATTTATCTTCAATTAACACACGTAACTTTGCGGGCTTTTGTCTTTCTGGTAAACAATCTGTGAGGACTCGGGAGATCTATCTTCTCTCTTTCTATCGCATGTATTTCAGTAGCCTTGAAGGGGGCGAAGGGCAGAGTGGGAAAGAAATGTTCTGTCATTGCAAAGCTTTAAGCTCAGCAAAGAATCAAGAGCCGTAAATTAAAACCTCTTTAGTCCACAGGACGTTTTGCCTCACCTACCGCGCGCTGCATTGACCGCGGCTGCTCATTCACACCCAGAGCAGACCGAGTCTTTGGGCTCCCCAGGCAGCTTGCTCGGGGGAGCGCCGTGTCCCTCGTCCTCCGTTCCCAGCAGCGCCGGCGGAGGTGGCCCGTCCTCCTCCTCCCCTCCTGCCCGCCGCTGCCCGGGACCCCAGCGTCGCCAACGCCCCGGCTCTGCTGCCGGAGCACACCGGACCCAGTGCCCACAGTGTCTGCAGCCGGACGTGGATGTGTCTTCACGCCTGAAATGGGTTTGGTGATCAAAAATGGGCCAAAGGGACCGAGTGCAATGAGGCTTCCTTGTAAACCAGGATTCCTACAGCCCAGTGCGGGCGCATTCACATGTCCAGTCAAATTACATACTATTTGGGACTGTGGCAAAAAAAAAAAAAGGCGGCAACATCTCGGGGAAGCCCTTCCCCTGCTCGTCAACCACCTCTCATCAGTCAGGCAACTACGGAGCCACCAGGATGTCCCCAGCGCTCCCCCTTGGAGCCCTGGCTGGGAGGTTGCCCCAGCGCCGCGAGCCCAGCGCCGTACCGCCGGTAATGGGATCAGCCATTAGTCGAACAGTTTGCCCTTCGCTTTTATTGTGCTGCAAATTTAATTGGCTGCTGATTCAAAGCAGAGAAATCCTTTCTCTTTACTTTAATCTGGCAGCCGCTTTTGTCCTCCCGGGATTCCAGCACCGGCCGCTGATTCCTCGAGGACAATCAAAATGGTCTTAGAAGAATTTCCAATACCTTACACACCTGGCTCGCTGTATTAGAAAGTGTATGTCACACCGCAGCTGACAGGCAGCAGCACTCCCAGCCCGGGATTCGGCTCCCGGCGGAGCAGAGAGCAGTTGGATAGCTCGCCCTCATCGTTATCCGGGTGGACTGGAAGCAGATTGAGAATGCGCATCCCTGCCACCCGCTCGGAGAATGCCGGGGAGAGCCGGGCTCTGGCACCGCCGGGGCGCTTGGTGTCCTGCCGCGGTTCCAGCGCTCGGGGGAGCAGAGGAGGGAGAAACCTGCTGCGGCTCGGGGGTCAGATCTGCCCCCGCTGAACTAACCCAGAGCATCTATCATTCCATGCCCATATGATGCCCGAGGCAAATGATAGCGATGCCCTGAGTCTATTTCTGATAGGTAATTGTCCGGTCGCTGCGCCTCTTCTCAGCAGTAACAGAAAAACCAAGGCAGGCTCTGGAGCCATCAGTCTAGCACCACGTTTTTAACCCGTTCCCGGTGTCTCGAGGCGCTGCGTCTCCCACTGCGGCAGTCTGGCTGCAATTCAAACCGACACTGCAAAAGGTGGGCTTGGGCAATCACCCCGCGAGGTGGTCTAATCCGTCCCCGGCTCCAGCCCTCCGTCATCCCACCCAAACCGCTCCCGCCAGCCGCGCGTCCAGCCCGTCCCCGGGAAAGGGAGCTTCCTCGCCCGCCCCGCGCCACCCGGCCCGGCACCTCGCAGCCGTGCCAGCGCTCGCTCTCCTCGGCGCCCTGCTCGCCTCGGCACTGCAAGTGCCTTTCTGATGTCGAACACGGATGCTCCTTGCTGCAGTTTATGTTTATCTTGTCATCCTCAGAGCAAACATGAAAACCTGTTTATGCTCTTCCTTTTCAGAGCTTTCCTTTAAATTTTTGAAGACTGTTTGCACATCTCCCCTCATCTTTCTCCTCTAGAATAAGCAAGCCAAATTTGCTCCCCTTTCATCACGGATCAGCGCTTCAAACTCTCTGCTTGTTCTGGTTGCTCTCCCCCAAACTGTCCCCAGCGGATTCCCATCATGGGAGCAGCATCCTCTGCGGGCAGCGGGATGGGCAGCGGCCCGAGCGGCACTGGGAAGCTTTGGCGTATTCCCGAGCAAAACACCCTCCATCCCTGCTGACTCTGCCTTTTTTTACCTAATTTCCAAAAAAGCAGGCATGTCCCCTCCCTCCTGGTCGTGTCCTCGGCACAGGGCAGGGGTCGATGGTGCTTTCCCCGCGGTGCCGGTCCCCTCGCCAGCTTCGGGGGAGGAGAGCTACCGAAACCTCTCCAGCTCATTGCCCTGACAGAGAAAAGCTGATGTTTGAGTTTCTGGAGCTTTTTTCCCCGGAGCAGCTCAGCGTGCGGGGAAAGAGGCGGTGGGGAGCGTGGAGGAAGCGAGGGAGGCTCGGGGAAGCGGTGGGAGAAACACACCACCGGAGCTTTCATTTAAATAAAGAGCAAAGTAACATTGTGCTCCATTGATTACACATTTTTTCTGACTGTTGTGACATTTGCAGGAAGGCTAATTTATTCAAGCATGGAAATCTTTAAAAACTTAATTAAGTTATTTCTGCTATTTCCATGCCTTATTGTTTCGACTTCACATTTAACTTTTATTTCTGGTTAATGTTTCTTTTTTTTTTAAAAAAAAAAACTAGAAGGAGAAAAAAATGGAAAGAAAAAGGAAGATCCAGTGGGAACCCTGGGTTATGCCTCTTGTCAGCGTCGTTTCGGGGGCCTGTCCTGCAGGAGCTGCTCTGTGCTTTGGGCTGGCGTGTGGGCACGTGTTCGGCTGTGCGGTCACAGCCCACAGCTGGTTTTCGGGGGGTGCCATTGGCCTTGTCCCTGTGCCCGCTCATCGCAGGCGGCTCCTGGCTCGTGCCGGGGCAGCGTCACGGTTCGGACGCGGATGGAGAGGGTGAGAGGGGTGATGGCATCAGGGAACCCGGGAGCGCTGGCGGGCTGAGCGGTGGCCCCCACCGCCAGGGTCCCCAGAGCACCCCAGACAGCAATGGCTTTGCCCTCCCCTTGGCTGGGGACGGAGCGGGTACCAGGGGGGCGCCTGGCTCTGTTCCGCGGCTCTCCCCACCGCCAGCGTATTCCCAGGCAGCTGCGCATCCTCCGTCCCTCCCTGCCTTCGCCTGGGCATCGGCAGCGAGAAGAGGGGAGCGGTGCTCCCCCCTCAGCTCCGGAGCAGCCGCCTGCCCCGTTTCCCCGGGGCAAAGCCCCCTCTCCTGGCCACGGACCTGCTGTGGCCATGGCTCACAGTGGCCATGGTGTTCTCGCTTCCCGCAGAGCAGGAGCAGCGGGGGAAAGGAGGGGAGGCAGGAGCTGCCATCCGCTCCTCCTGGCTCACCCCCATCGGGATGCAGACCCCGTCCCGGGTCCCCGCTGTCCTCCCCTGACCGTCTGCCACCACCCTGCACCCAAACCAGGCAGGGGTGGGTGCTCCTGGCCCCCGGGCAGGCAAATCACGGGCGGGCAACCCCCCCGGGGCAGCCGTGCCGGGCACTGCCGCCGCCTTGGCAGGGGCTCGGCTGCCCCCGGAGCCGGTGTTTTGCTGAACAGGATGCTCTGAAGGGCGCAAGACGCTGCCCGCAGAGCTAAATGCTGCGTTAATAAAGTTTCTGTCAGTAAATTCACTAATTAAGGCTCACAGATGGAGCTGGAAGGAATGCTTGTGGTGAAACCCAAGAAGTGTGAAAATTGCCCGTTTTTGCAGGCGTGCAGCAAGTCTGGGAAAAAAATGGGGAGAAAAGAAAGACCTTCAGGAGTTTCAAAAAGCGTGCCCTGGTCTCAGGAAAGGTCGGCTCTGGTGGCTGTGAGCGAGGTCGGCCCCGGTGAGCCGGGGCTTGGCCAGACGGTACGGCCGCGGTTTTACAGCAACGCTGCCCAGGAGCAGAGGTTTGAACCGTGTCCCAGTTTCTCAAGTCCCAGGTTAGGACCCTGATCGCCAGATCTTCTTGTCCGTGACAGCAAAGGCACGTACAAGGAGGAACTGCTGCGGCTATCAAAACCCCCAGAGCCACAAAGAGCTCCAGCCGTAAAAGACAAAGTGCTCTAAACCCTCCTGCGGCAGCAGCCGGGGCCGGGGGAAGAGCAATCCCCTTGCTGCCCAACACTGGCCAAGCGTCAGGCTAATTTCCCTTGGGCTTCCGACGGGGCATTCTCTATTCTTGCTGTATTTCTGTGTATTATTTTTAAGTCGTTAGCCTCCACCTCCTATTCCGATTGGAGAACTTTTACGGGAGAAATTAATGGCGTGCCTCCTCCGAGCAAGGCGGTAATTCACGGCGGCGGCGAACGCCCCGCGCTAATGGATATTGCTCTTGGCTGGTTTTTCCCCTCCCGTGCTGGAAAGCGCCGGTCAGAGGGGGAACGCCCATCGCCCCGGCGCTGGAGGTGGCTGAGGGCTCCGGGCTCCCTCGCCTTGCGCCAGCCTCTCCCCAAACGCGGAGGGATGTAGGCAGGGAACGGGGACGGCCACGGTGCCGCAGGAACGACTGCGTGCTGCTCCCGGCCGGGCAGAGCAAAGGGAGGCCCGGGTGCCGGGGAGCCGCACCGCGCTCGGCGGGGAGTACGGCCGCTTTCTTCTCTGCCGCAGCGTCTCCGCGTTGGCTCCCTCTGTAGCTAAGGCAACATTTGTATTTGTCAGCCTATGGCGATCCTTTGCATATGGAATACATTTGCTTTGGGTGTTTGCCATTAACATTTTCATTTCTGTTTAGTGTCAGGAGTTTTCGATTACTGGCCTCGCAGAGCAGCGAGCTGTTGTTTTCATGCTCTCTTTGTTTTCATTTCCACATACCATCCGAGTAAATTACAGGACGGGAGCCCTGCCCCCGGGAGCGCGGGCACAAATCCAGATACTGCACTGTATTTGGGCTTGGCCGCTCTCAGGCGGTGGTGGGCTCGCGGGGCCTGGCTTGATCCGAGACCGCGCTGTGCTTCAGGGAACAAGCAGGGACTCGGCAAACCCGCCGTCCCCTTCGCCACCTCTCCGCTGTGCTCCCCTCCTCCGGGGCACGCGCGGTACGGGGGCTGAGAACCGGGAGCAGCTCGGTGCAGGTGTCCCCGGCCCGGCGGGAGAGGAGCACCGGGCAGGCGGATGCTCTGCGGCAGCCTCCGGTGCAAGGTCCTTCTCCTCTCCCTTACCCCAGCCGTGCTTTTCTCCTCCTCCGCTGTGGCTTTTATGTCTCCGCTTTATAACTTAACTCCATGAAGTCGAGTAGAGACAAAATTGCTTTAGCCGGTAAAGAAACGAGGGCCAAGTAAATGCACATCCTGACTGGAACAGCAAGCTCTATATTTCTGAAGTGCCGCTTTCCTAAAATATAATTAAGCCATAATGTTTAGAAGCGAGCAGTTGAAAGAGCAATAAATGGCTGCCAGGTCAGGTAAACAGCAGAGCAGCAGCACAGTGTTTAGCAAAGCTGAAAGCCCTTTATTGCGAGCACCCGACGTGCTCCCAAACATCGCATTTCCCGGGCTGTCACCGGACAGCCAGCGGGATATCACTGGGGACCGTGGGGGGCGGTGGCGGTGCCCACACCAGCCCCCACGGCCACGGGTGGGCGATGGACTGACGGACGGGTTCCCAGCTGAACCACGGACCGGAGCTGGAGGAATCCATGCTTAAACTCAGAAGTTTTAGAAAGGGTATCCTGGTTGTCATCACCCCATCGCTGTGCGCCCCGTGGCCGCGCTCTCCAGCATCCCTGCCTGCAGGGCAGGGGCTGCAATGACAGTAGGGATACCAAGAGAAGGGGCCAGAATCTGTGCTGAGACTTCCAGAAAGACCTCAGAGGTGCAGTAAAGGCCGGTTTTCCCCCTCCAGCTCAGAGGCTGCTCCGGGGAGCATCCAGGGGATGCTCTGGTTGCCTCAGCTTTCCTGCCCGTGGCAAACCCAGCCGGGCTTCCCGGGCGAGCGGCGCGGGGCGCAGCATCCCACCCCCTGCTCCGGCGCTGCCGTGGGGCCGGAGGGGTCCCCGAGGGCCGTCCCCGCTCCTGCACAGCACGGGCCGGGGCAGAGCTGCGGTTGTCCCTGGCCTGGTTTATGCGCGTCGGTGCGGCGGCTGTTTATGAAAAGACAAGCGATTGGGAGTCAGTCCGTATCCAGCAGAATATATTGCGCTACGCCATTGATTTCAAATGCAGTAAAATTTGACTCCTTTCATATAGGGCTAAATATTTTGTAAGTAATGCAACATCTCTTTTTAAATCAGCGTGACAAAAATTTTATAGCATACGTAATACAGGCGTGAGGAAATATACTGTCTTTTCTTGTAGCTAAATTTCGGAAGGCGCCGGGCAAACTCCAGCTCAGCAAAGAGAAATGAGGCAAATAAATCCAGCGGCTATTTAATAACTGCGCACGCATCACCTCGAGCACACACACCGCCTCGTACATGCCACTGCCGGGCAGTGCCCAGACGAAGGCACCCACCCGCGTGCCCAGACCAACGCCCCACGCGCGAAACCTCACAGCGTATCTTGCAGGGATGAACTGTCCATCTCCTACCAAACATATCAGCGCGCCGTGCCCCACCTGACCCTCCGCAGGGCATCCCCCCTTCTCGTGAGCACAGCGCAAGATGCAGCCCCGACCCCGGCCCAGGATGGACGGGGACAGCGGGAGGAAAGCAGAGCTTCCCGGGAGCTCTGGGACAAATGGGCGACTGCAGGGGAAGGCACGAAAGTGATCCTCCGACCACCGTTAGCGCACACAGGGTGCAAAGGAGATGTTGCAAGACTGCAAGTTTTGCAACTGCACCGAATGCTGCTAAGCTCTGATTTAAAGTCTGGGTCTCCTTTGATTTAAAGTGATTTTAAAGGTTCCTGCACTCCAGCAATCTAATTATCCAAAAGATTTCTGGTGGATTTTTTTTCCTCCCCCTTTTTTTCTAAAGAGGGCTTTCTAAGAATGCCACTAGGTTAGAGTCATTATGGCGTATAATGCAAACAGGGCCATTTATTGCATTTTTATGAGGGTAATGCTGCACCACCTAATAAATTTTACAGGAAGGATTCGATACAGAAAACGCTGAGGCTCAGCCACAGCAGGGTCAGCCAACGTGAGCTCTAATTTCAGATGAAAGTAGTTAAGGGGGCAAAATATGTATTTTTCACTCTCCTCGTTTGGAAAGGGTAGGGAAGGGTGGAAGCTGAGGAAAAGCAAATGAACGCGCCGGCAGACGAGAGAGCAGACACAAAGCAGCTAGCTCCAACACAGTGAGACGCTCCCAAGCCGCCAGTGCCAAAGCTACATCTTAATAGATGTTGAAAACATTGGCCTCTTTCCCCGTGGGTTTGCGTTTCTTTGTGAGGTCTGACAGGGCTGGCTTCTGCTCGGCCGTGGGACGGGATGTTTTGGCCCAGAAGAAGTGTGTGCTCGGTGGGAGGGAGGCGCGCAACCCCCCCGATGCTCCTGGGGGAACGCTACGTCGGAGGCCACCAGCCGCGCGTGGCCCGGGAGCGCGCCAGCCCCGCCGCAAGACGTGCCCAGAGCGCCAGCCTGGCTTGGCCGAGGGAGCCGCCTGCCGCCCCTCTGCCCCGCGATGGGCAGCAGCACCGCGTCGCGGTCTGAGGAACCCACAACGACCTGTCGTCCTTCAGGCAGTCGTCCTCTCACCCCATGGCCCCCCCCAGCCGGGGAGGGGAATCGGGGAAAACACGGAAACCTGAGGGTTGAAATATAGACAGATTTAATAGAATAAGACTAAAGAATTAACACCAACAATACTAAAGAACCAGTATTGACCCCAATACCAATATAAAATGTACAAGGATTATCCCCAGCCCATTCTATCGGTAGAAGCCGTGCGCTCCCAGCAGCGACAGCAGATGTGGGGCACTGCGAGCGCTGCGGCTTGGCGAGGAAGGGAAGGGCTCAGGGCTGCGGCACTGGGGCGAGGGGTTCTCAGGATGGCAGCCATCATCGAAGAGACAAAACTCAGCAAACTTTCTAATTTATCTTGACTGTGCCTTTCATGGCATGAACTAAGCCTGTTGGCAGCTTGGGTCAAGTGCCCGGGTCGTGCTCCTCCTCAGCCCCACACCTGGCGAGCTTGAAAACACTGAGACCTTGAAACCCCCACGCCATCGCTGGCTGTGAAGTAGATACTTTCACAAATTCAGGCACTCGAGTCTTCTAAAAGTGCGGTTTTCCCAAGCATTAGAGGAGACCTTTCTGCGAAATAGAATTACTGAAAGAGAAATTAGTCCTGTGTCGCTCAGACCAGGAGAGACAGTTTGCAGTCGGTTGCGCAGCTGTCTTTCTCTTAATCAGTTCATTACGGCAAGCAGGGGAATCGATGCGAACAGGTTATCGATCAGAAATTCATAACTTAAAATTGCGCCGCTGGTACTAGTTCATTTCTCAATGGCAGAGACAAATCTATGCCTCCCCCTTCCCTGCAAACACCTCAGCCGGTGCAACCGGCGGCAGCGCTCTGGCGACGCTGCGAGCGCGCCCTTGCCCTCGGAAAGGCGCAGAGACGCTGCGGCGAGGCACGTGCCCGGGCCCGCAGCTGTGACGAAGCCCAGAGCCTCTCGGGCTCTTTCCGTCCCATCGGTTAGGAAAAAGGCCACTTGGAGCAGGTCCTCAGCGCCGCGGCTCCCTCCTCTCCCTCCCGGCTGCCGGAGGGAGCCACGCCGGAGCGGAAGGTGGGCCGGCTCCGGCCCTCGGCGCCGGGAGCCGCGGGGATGAAGCGGAGGCTGCACGACGCTGCAGCCCGTTGGCATCGCCGCCACCGGGCCCCCTCCTCGCGCTGGCACGGCTGCGGGGAGCTGGGGGGCCCGGGAGCCAGCTGTGGGGTGCCCATCCAGATGTGCACAGCCACGGGAAGCGGGCAGCCCGTCGGGATGCGCATGCGGGGCGGTACGTGGCTCCTTCCACGCTGCCGCCGCTGCCTCTGGCTGCCGCCGCGGAGCGAACGGAGGGCTGACAGCTAATCTGGTCCTTCATGCTTCTCTTGTTCTCCCCGCTCGCGACTGATAGATCAAAATTCCCCGCAAATGACCGGTTTCATGGGCTGTTTCCTCTGCTGTCAATACGAGGAACTGAGAACTGTCGTCGCCGGCCCTCCCCACGAAGGAGAGAATTCAATTATTTATCGCTGCCTCTTGGAAAGCTAATTGTAGCGCTAATTGTTTTTTTCCTAGGAGGAATGTCACGTTTTTGCAGGCGAATGGCTTCAGGCAGTTTAAGGGTTTATAAAGAGTATTTCATCAAAGGTGTGATTCAGGAATGAACTCACTGAGATGACATTTCCTTTCCAATTTTCTGTTTATATTATCGAAGTGGGGATTGCTGGAAGCCCAGGGCTGTAGCTGCTAACCTGATTCATTCCCTACACAGGGATGGGACTCAACGCAGATGAATTTTACCAAATTGGCCGGTGTTTATACGTAATGGTAACAGTAATACATTTTATCTATCTCCTGTTGAAATCGAGAGGAGTTTTGCCGGTAAGTTCAGCAGAAAGAGGATCAAGCGGCTACTGAAATGTCTCGTTGGAGGACCTCGGGGTACTTTTCTTCCACCACGTCAGACTCTCGGAGGGGTCGGGAGCCGCACATAGGATCCCGCACATCCCTTACGTGAAGAGGATGGGGAGAAGGGCCCGGGGCCGTCTGCCCACCGCAGGTTGGTGGGGAGGAGAAGGCAGCGCTGGGGGCTCTCCGGCGCTCCGAGCTCCCAGGGCCAAACCACCCCTTTCCCCAGCCTGGAAAGAAAAGGAGGTTTGCGATTCTGCTCTCGTTTCCACATTGTTAGGAGTAAAGCGGGCGCTTGTTTCAGGCCAATTCCCTTTCCTGATTCTGCACAATGAAATGCAGCAACGAGGGAAACATAATACTTCATTACGCTGCAATACAGCCGGCAATTTACATGCTGCTCCTCAGTTTTAATGGTGCCAGCGCACCTGAAGATTGCGATGAGCTGTAAAAACAAACAAACACATACTTATCCCCAAGTCCTTCCACCCCGAGACACCGCAGCCCCTGCGGCCCCCGGCAGGACCTGCTGCTGCGGGGCAGGAGGAGCGCGGGAGAAGCCCCCGTTCCCGGCCCGGGGGCAGCAGAGGCGGCCGAGCCCTCTGGGGCCGGGCTGAGGATGCTCTCAGAGACCGTCCCAGCGGGGGTCCCCCGCCCTGCCTCCCTCGCCCCCTCTGCCCGCCGGGCGTGCCAGCCCTGCTGTGCTCTCAGCGCCCCACCGGGCTCTGCCGCGCCGAGAGGAGCCGCTCCTTACCCGGAACGGGAGCGCGGTCGGCGCGTCGGCTGCAGCAGCGCGATCCCGCGCCTTGCAGTAAATCAATGAAACTTCCGCGCATTGACAGGCCCTTGCCGCTTAAACAGACGAGAAGCAGGTAGGGATGGATACTGCGGGTTCCTCCAGACCAGGAGGCATAAATCTCAAGAGAAGAGCAGCGGAAAGATAAAACACTGCTGGAAACGCAGGCTGGGATTTAGGATTTGTTTTTTGTTTTGACAGCAAGGAAAAAACGATAGCGCTTTTTCTGCCAAGGGTTAGCAATTAGTATGGCAGCAGGGAAAGGTAATTTAACGGCGAGCGTGGCGAGGACCTCACTACACGTGCCTTGATGCTGCACAGCCCTCCTGAAGACGATTATTTGTAAACCCATCCTTGACGACACGTCGTCACCCTGGCGATTACTTTATTGTGCCCAAATAAGAGGTGGGCAAGGACTCCCCCCGCCCCAGGGGCAGTCCGCTGCTCGGCGCGCTGCTCTGCCGGGGCAAGCAAGGTGCCGCCGGCGCGTGCCCCGCCGCCACAAAGTTTGTACGCCTTCTGCTGACAGGATGGAAACGGTTAGAGGGCATCAGATGCTAAGATAACGAGCTTGGCGTAATTAGCCTCGATGGATGGGTAACAAGACGGAGAAGTATAAATGGGAAGGAATAGATTAAAGGGCCAGATTAGCTACTCCTATTTAAACGGTGCCTCCTGCCCCCGCGCTCCAGCTGCAAGCGGTCCGCCTCGGCTGGCTGGCAGGCGGAGCAGCCAGGCAGAGCCTGCCGGCCCTTCGCGTGGCGGGCTGGTTATGTCTGCGGAAGAACAAATGCTTCTTGTTTGGAAGAACAAATGCTAAAGCCATTACATCCCCCTCCTTGCCGTTCAGAGGGGAGCCAGGCTGCGCTGCTGCGAGTAGAAATGTCATTTCTGAAATGTAATTTGGCTGGAGCACGCTGCAGGACAGCCGCAGCTGCGCAGGCAAATCCAAATAATGCTCAGCGCTATAATTGCGTATGTAGAAAAGAAAAAAAGAGTGAAAGTGGTCTCCTCTCCTCTGCTGGGTATTACAGATGTAGCTGTCATCCACTTTCCCTGGCGGAGCGGTTGTAGGTGTGCAGTCCTGGTACTCCGCTGGGTGTTGTAGAGAGATTGGAATATAATTTCCGACGCGCAGAGGTCAAGCCATGAGGCTGTACAGGCGCATCGTGGCTCTGACAAGGACTTATCGAGCTTAGAGCTTGATCCGAAGTCCCTCTGCGAGGATGGCTGACCCGGCGCAGGCGAGCTGTGCGCGCTGCCGGAGGCGGTGCAGGGCAGCGGGGCCAGCGGCACCTCGGGCCCCCCAACCACCCCCTCGGGAGGCTCCTGTGTGCTCTCAGCTTTGTCAGCGTTCGGCATCATCCCGCTCGCTGTGCTGCGTGGCCTTCCCTTACGCGGTTGGCATCAGATGCCTGGGAGATGCTGGAGCTGGGCTCACCCGCTCCCCTGGCCTTCCCCTGCGGGAAGAGCAGCGATGCATGGAGGGATGGAGGGATGTGCAGATCCATCCTCGTACCTGCTGCCCTCCCAAAATAACCCGCATCCTCACCGTGGTCTGCTATACCAGCTACATCGCCTGTGAATAACCGGTACTTGCTTTACGCTAATATTCTGTGTTAAATCCCTTCAGGTGCTTTGCAGAAGAAATATAATATTGTTTTACTGTGTCCTAAATTAGATGGTATGCTTTATATAGACATTAATCAATATATGAAAGAGACACCATTAGGGAAGACAGAGCTCTTTGCTTTGAAATGAACTCTTTGCCGTGTTACATCCCAGATTGGGAAAATTGAAATCAATTCATCAATCTAATTTTCTGTTCACAATTTATGCTTTTATTTTTCAGTTTGCTCTAATCAGGCAGCAGAGCTAAAGAGAGCGGTTTCTTCTGCGCACGGTCAGCGTCCTCCTCCCGGTTTGCCATGAGTCCACGCTACGCTGTTCGTGGTCGTGGCGGGGGTTGCGCTCTACTAGATGGGGTACAGAACCGACGTTCCCTCGTGCTACGGGATCATTAGAGTTTCTGTGTTATCTTTTTGGGGATGTTGAGTTAACCCGCTCTGGTAATTTCATCCAGCTTCCCTAAATTATTCATCTTTTTCAATAGGCTATGGGAGCCTTCCGCTCCCTCTCCTAAATTATTTTGCAGCGAACGGAGCGGCTGCAGCGGCGGCTGTGTCCCGGCAGCGGAGGACGATCTCCACAGACCTCCTCACCCGCCGCGGGGGGTACTTTGGGGCCGAGCCACCCCCCGCTCGCAGCCAGAGAGCCTCCCAAGGACGGGGCTGCCGTGGAGAAGCGTGAAGCCTTCCTGTGACGGAGTGAGTATTTCCTTCCAAAGGTATTAGCCAGGTAATCCCCGACGGCGCGTTGCCGTTCTGCGCGGTTCCGGCTCTCGGTTTCTTCAGGTAGTAAATGTTTTCTATTTCTAACAAGCTGTGAGCGTGATGAAAGCGTAGCAAACCCACGACCAAGCAGCAGAAGCAGCAAACTGTGCGGCACGCAGTATATTGCTCCTATAGGGTATCTTTGAGTTTGCCTCGTAATGATCCGGCAGCTGTGAATCTATACAAACTAGCGCTCTTCCAAAGGGCTGTAATTATTAATCTGCTAACGCAGACACAATGCACTCTGCCTCCCTCTCATCCTCTCCTAGGAATGGAAAATAATGCTGTAGTGGCAATTACCTTAATGCAATTATCTGCAACGTGAAATTTCATAGCAGCGCTCCGCGTCCTGGATGCTGGAGACCGGAGGGGGGAGCGGGGCTCTCCCAGAGCGCTGGCGCCCCGGGCCCAGGCTTCGCGCCAGCTCCCGGTGCCGGAGCAGCCCGTGGCCCTGCTCCGCCGGGCTGAAGTCGGAAGCCACGCCAGCGGCAGGACCTGCCGCGTCCCGCGGCGCGGCGGTCGGTCAGCCCGTGCCCGCACGGAGCGTTGCTGCGGTCGACGACGGGCGGGAACATCTCCGTACGGCTCTGCGATCCACGCTCTCCCCTCTTCCCGCCGGCGCGTCGGGTCCTAAGCGATAATTAATGCCACGGATGTTAGCGGAGCGGCGATTCCCGAGATCAGACATCATCGGACGAGCGGTGAAGGCAGCCCTCGCCCCAAAAACCGCCTAGAAGGAGCTCAGATCGATTTGTCTTGTTTAGGCACAGCTCTGTGTAGCCCTTAGCCGGGATAAAGGACATATAGGCAGCCGTCCTCCTGGTAATCCCTGGGTTAACGGTGAGCATTAGCAACGTGATTCCTCCGGCTTGCAGAACCCATGGCAACCCGTCATTAAGGACACTCAGCAGGAAGATCCAAGCTAAAGAAAGAAAGTTCCTGGAGACACTTGCGCACGCACGTACCAATCAGGCGAGAAAATATTCTGCAATTTGTTCAAGACGGACTTGAAGACTATTTCAGCGTTCTCATCTCTGCGGAAGGAAGAAACTAATTGCAAAGGATTTTTAAAGAAAAGATTGCGACTGGCCCAAAGCAGTAAATGGGTTTTTACTTCCTCTCCTCTGATAAATATTTAATTATCGAATGCAATGCAGGGAGTGGGGTTTGCTCTCGGTTGTTTTCATAGGCTTTTGTTTGTTTTTACGCACATATATTTATTTATATTCTGTGCTTCCATTGCAACTGACGTCCTTGTGTGGCATCTTCAGAGCTGATATCTCTTATAATTAGGCGGAATTGTCTTTTCATACCGCTAATCTGAACTGCCTAATTACTCGATGAATATTTAGCTCCGCGCCTCGGCGGGCGGGAGGCAGCAGGCGGGCGGTGGGCTGCGCTGCCCGGCCGCCGGCTCGGCGCGGGGGCGAAGGCCGGGCGGGCGCCGGTCCCGTCCCGCGGGAGGATGCCGAGCCTGCCGGCAGCCCCCACGAGCCGGTGGGCTGCTTTGCCCTCCGACCCTCAGCCGCCTGGAAGCCGTCCTCGCTTTAGCGCAGCCGCAGCGGCAGCCTGGGGAAGGAACGGCAGGGAAGCGGCTTTCCGCCCAGCTCCAGCAAGCCGAGGGGAAACTCCCTCGCAGAGACCCTGAGGTGCTGCTCCGGAGCGGGGGTCTGCAGAACCTGCCCGCCCTCGCCGCGCGGTTCCCGTCTCCCGCAGCAGCAGCCCGAGGACAAACCACCTCCCTGCGGAGCCTGCTGCCGCCCTACTCTCATCTCCCCGGCGGCTGCTTTGTCTGCGCCGTTTTGGTTTTCCCCCCTTGTTTTCTGGTGTAATCCTCAGCAATTCTTCAATTTTTTTTTATTTTGTTTTTAAATCTCTACCCGATAATGTAATCGCTTGAAAATGTTTATTTACTTAAGGGACTCTTTACTGAAAACTCCAGGCTCTTGACTACTAATATCATACATTTACGTAATTGTGTAATTAGAAATCGAATGACAAACGTTTATTTAGGCTCCATTTTTCACTCGAGCTCTCGGTTCGCCCCGTTCCGAGAGCAGCGCGTCGCTCCGGGCTTCTTTCTGCCGCCCCGTGCTCTGGAGCGCGTGGCCCCGTGCAATGTCACCCTCTCTCCAGCGCAGCGACCTTGCAAGTGCCCACACTTCCTTTCTCCCCGGCCTGTACTCAGGGCCGATGAATTATTACTCGGGCAAAACCTCATTAAAATGACGGAGGATTTGCGCAAATGAAGCACCCCAGGATCTGGCAGAGTAATCCTGCTCTGTCCTGCGGAGTGGATACTGGAGCCGCATCCCTGGCCCGTGTCCATCGCTGTTGATATAGGCTGCTGGCTCGACGTGACTAACCCCCGCCGCATCCCACGTGCGCTGCAGCCCTCCTCCATCTCATTTCGTGCGGCGGGATTTTTCCCAGCAGGATTGATAACGATATCGCCTCGTAAATAATGTTCCCCAATGGGATGCTGTACTGGTGTCTGGCTATTAACGGTTGTGTATCTTTCTTCATAATGTTCAGCTGCCGTATTTATGATTAATGGGACTCACTGTCTTTCCAAGGAGTAGTCGAATGGCTATTACGGGCTGGATTGGTGGGTTTTAATATATATTTTTAAATTGAAGCGGTTGTTTCCATTAAAGGTCTCTACGTATCCCTAAAGCCAACTGGGAATGCCCGTTTTTCACTCTCTGGCCACGTGGGAAGTTTATTCCTGCAGAGGTGGGTCTCTCCTCCCGCGAGGCCGCAGCATCGCAGGTGTTCCCCCCTTTGACGCGCAGGATATTCCCAAACGGCGCCGGCTGCGGGGCAGCCTGGGTGCGATAAAGCTTCAGCCTGGGCTCCGCTCTCCGCTTTGCTTCTCACCGCGTAAAGGTCTCTGTATCTGGCATTTGATGGCCTCAGCCTTATAAGCAGCCATAAAAATGGAAGGGCAACTACACCTCACGGTATTGCTTCGCCATCGTCTCCCCCCGCTCCGCGCGAGCGCGCTGCCGTGCGTCACCAGCCGCTCCTGCCTGGGGACAAGTGTGGAGGATCAGTTACGAGCAGTGTCACGGGAGGGAGATTTAAAGCTCTTCCCCTCTTTACTCTTCATTAGGAGCCACTCTGATAAGCAACCTCGCTCGCATCCTTCGGCGTAGCCGCGCTGGGTTGCAGCCGTCAGAAAGCCGTCGGAGACGGGTGACGGTGCGCGGATCGGCGCTGCCCGGGCAGCCCTCCGGCACCTGGAGCGGGGAAGAGAGGCAGGTCCCTGGGTGCGGACAAAACCCGCCGGGTCCCCGAGGAGCCATTCGGAGAGCCTTAAAGCCGGTGGGGATGTTTGATGTCGGCTTTCATCGTTTCATGAATCCCACTGAACCTACATCCATCAGTAAGAGACTTTCAAAGTGCAGGGGAATAAAACTCCTCATTTATAACGGCCCCAAAAATGCCTTTTGGCAGCTTTATTGCCTGTAACACGCCGGGAAAGGAGCAGATGCAGTTTAAGAACCAGAAACCGCTTTGATAATTCCATTAATAACCAACCAAAGGTAAGGCGAGGGGAGCTTTGTTTTCTCCACGGAAGCGAGAGCAGCCCGGGCTGCCGGAGCTCCCCGGCGGAGCGCTGGCCCGGGTCTCCAGCGGGATCCCAACGGCCCCGCCGGGAGCCGCAGGCGCCGCCGAGGGCAGCCCGGTGAGGAGGAGGAGGTGTGCGCCAGCGGGAAACCCGGCCCTGCCTGCCTCCGCGGCAGAAATCTCCCGAGCTGTGCGTTAATCCCAGGAGGGAGGTGTTACACCCGCGGGTGCGATATCCCCATCGGCGTGCTGGGAACTTCACTGCCAGTCTTCGGGGACACGGGAAAGGGCCTCTGGGTCCGCCGGGCGGCGGGCATAGACTGGAGGCAGCACAGCAGGTCTCTGCTGGCCCTGCCCGCGCCGTCAGGATGAGCTGGCATCATGTCCATCCCCGGGGCTCGGCATCATCCCGCTGCCTCACCCGCTTCGCTGCTCCCGCCGGCACAAGGCTACAGACGGGTCCCTCCGGACCGATGGGTCCACATCCCATTGCCCTTCCCAAACGCTGTGAAAAGCGGCGGGGAACTCACGCCTGGGACGGCAGGCTCGGCGTGCGGGCTGCCGGGGGTGCGGACCCCGCCGGCCCCCCCGGGGCTGCCGGCCCCGGGCTCCAGCAGCGTCCCCGTGCCCCTGCCCGGCAGCGGGACCGTGCCGGCAGATGGACTCCCGGCGTCCAGATGTTGTCACCGGGAAGTCCTGTCAGGGGTTGCTGGCCGGGGTCTCGTTCTCGCCTGTCAGACTTGACATCTTCAGCGTATAATTAAATGCCAGGACGCGAGCAGCAGAGCAGGTGCATGCTAATGAGGAGATCAATTTTAATTATGATTTTAATTAAACACCCAATCCGGTAGGAAATATGACAAGCAGGCTAGAAATGCAAAATTTATAATGGGGAGAGAGAATGGCGAGAGACAGGGAGGACGGAAACGAGGTGTGGGCATGAGCAGGGCAATGGGGAAACCGCTTCGTTAAGCCTACGTGGCTAATGGGCCGGGGCACGGGGCGTCCTGCTCGGGCCATAGGAGCCCACGGGCTTTCTGCCGGGGCGGGCAGCACGTTGCCAGAAGTTTACTGGAAATGGAAGATCATAACTTATTCTCTGGTCAACACAGGGCATGGGTGAAACCCCTCCGGGTCTTCATCTCCCCTCGGCAGAGCGCTGGCAGGTCCCACTCCCTGCAAGCCACCGGCCACCCATCCATGTGGCGGGAGGAAGGGCGGCTCGGTGGCTACCAGCCAGGGCTGACACGGAGGCCTCTCGGCGGAGGAGGTGGGCCATCCGCAGGCTGGATGGTGGCTGCCGGGGAATCGCTCCTCACAGCGGGATGCTCTCAGCACAATCAAGAGACAAAAAATCCCCAGCTGAAAACATCTTCTCGTTGCCGTCATTTGATGAGGAAAGCTCAAACCCCCTCCCCCGCCCCACATTTAACATTCTGCTGTTGTTTTTTCCATCTCCTGTTTTCTGCGGGCCCTACACAAACGCGGTGGTTGGGGCGGTTTGGCAGCGGTGCCGCCAGGAGAGGGCTCGGGCATCGCCCGCGCTGCCGCCGGAGCCCCGCGGCGGGGCTGGACGCCTCGCGCTGGAAGCCAACGTCGATGCTCCCGCTCCTCCTCTTAAAAACAGATGTGTCGATTTAGAGTCGGTGGCAAAACACAGGAGGAGGGGGAAATCAGCTCGATGGGAGCCAGCTGAGAAAGGAGCAAAACAGGGCGAGGAGAGGCTGTCTGCCAGCGACTCGCATGCTCTTGTAAACCACGGGGTGTGCAGGGTAGAAATCAGCTATAAAAAGAATTACCACTAAAGGGAGATCTTTGGCAGGAGGCTTTAGAGAGGCCTGTCTCGCGGGGGGGGTTGTGGTTTTGGATCGCGGATCAGAAGGAACCTTTGGGATCCCTCAGTGCTCAGCCCCGGACGTTCGGCGGCTGCGGATTAACTCCGTGAACTCGGGCATGCTTCAAAAGAACAACTCCCTCCCCGATTTGCAGCCTCCCCAGAACAGGGAACCCTCCGTCGCTCCCACCGTGGATGGCTTCCACTGCGTTCCTCATGCAAGCCTGCCTCTCCAGCTGCTTACCTTCGTGGCATTAGGGGACGGTTCTAATGCAAAGACTGGTGAACCACTTACATCAATGTTTTTCTCTTCCCAGCACAGCTGGACCCAAGGCAGCCCGTGCCGAAACTGCCGCCTGCGCTCCCGCGCCCCGGGCTGTGGCGGGGCAGCCCGAGGCAGGACGGCGGCGGGAGGGCAGAGGAGCCGGGGGATGCTCTGCTGGTCCGCGGCAGCGGTGAGTGTGGGCTCTCTCACCGGGACCGACTGCTCAGGGCGCGTATTTAAGACAAGCCCGGATGCGGGGAGTGGGGTTTCTAAGCTCATCACTCACCCGAACTCGCCCCTGGGCCCCCTCCCTCCCCCAAGTCTCCCCCTGCCTCTGCAGAGGTATTGATTTGGCTGTTTTTCACTATTACATATTATAAATTGACTTCAGCAACCCTTTTCCCTAACTAATGAGGCCATTAGCGATAGGGCGTGGGCGGACAGGCAGCTAACCCCGGATCAATCAGACGAGGGGACCCGTCTGCGCAGAGAGGCGGCGAGGAGATGTGGGCCCCCGCGGAAACGCAGCGCGTCCCGTCCCCACCGCCTCCGTAACCCCCCTGCGGCGGGGGCCGCCCCCCGAGGGATGCTGCAGGCAGCAGCAGCAGCGCAGAGCCCCGGGGCCACGGCAGCGAGTACCGGCGCGGGGACACGGAGCCCGGGGTGGCAGCAACCGGCGGGCTCCGTGGTAAATGAGGAGCCGGAGGCGGGCGTGCGGGGACGTGCCGCTCGCCGGTGCAGCTCTGCCTTTGATGGCACCTTCCCGTGCGGTTCGGCTCCCGGCCTCGGCACTCTGCGCCGGGGTGAATCGTTCGGGGCTGTGAATTGGCTGCCGCGAGCGCTGCTCCCCACTTTCCCCGAAAGAAGGAGGCTCAAAGGAGACAGCCGGTGTCCTTCCCGCAGCCCCCTCGCTCCCCCGCCGGGCCGGGCTTTTATTTGCCGCCTTGAAGTTTGCTTTATGGATTTGTCCCTCCCGTTTAATTAGCTGCTTCCAGAGCCCAGGCAGAAACCGAAAAGCCCCGGCCTGTGTCTTTTATAGAGCATGAGATCCTTCCTGCGTTTTTACCTTTCACCCTTCGGAAATGTCAGAGCAGCGGGGAATCCGCGCCGCTTTGTTGCCTCTACTGTTTTAATAACTTTATGGCTCACAGTCCTCCGGTGGCCCCTTCTGCCCACCTCCCTCTCGGAAGAGGAGCGCGCGGGGAGATAACAGCCCATCTGATGTCGAGGAGGCAGCGAACAAGAGCACCGCGTATATCTTTAACCCCGGGCAGCGGCGGGGTCGTTTCATTTAGGCAGCACGGTATTTTCTGCCGCCTGAGCAGCAGAGTCCCGCGCACTTTCACACGGCGGCCCAGTAAATCATTCCGGCCAGATAAAAACGAAAAGGATGGTTAGTTACTTATCCGGGGCTCAATTTAAAAGCCGGCGGCTGGGGGGGGCGAGGCTGGCGAGCGCGGGGGCACCGCGGCTCACCTCCGGGAACGGGTGGTTGTTAGAGCTGAGCCACCTCGGGCTGCAGGAAGCAATTTGTCTCCCGGAGGCTGACAGGGGCTCCTTTCTTCTCCACTTACTCCTTGCTCAGAAATAAAAGGGGCATCCGCTCACATGAAAAGCGGGGAAGGCTCCAGGTTTCCCTTGTAAGGTCTCTCCCAAGCTGGCACGGACGGGCAATTTGTACAAATGACACTTCCCCGGGAGGAAAAAAGCAGCAGCAGCAGCAGCAGCAGCCAGACCCACCCCGGCTTCCAATTTGTGCCTCATCGCTCCGCTCCCCTTCCTCTTCTCCCCCACTTGCAACCTCATCTGTGATGCTCTGGCTCCGGTCCCCGTCTCCCCGTGGCTGGCTGCCCTCAAAACCAGCCGGCCCTCTTCCCCGGCCAGCGGTTGGGGTCCCGGGGGCGAGCGGGGGTCCCGCTACGTGGCGCCGAGGCCGCGCTCCCGCCTGTCCTCCTGCTGGCAGCCGGCTCCCGGTCCAGCTTCAGGGACGCGCGGGCCCATGCATCCAAATTACCTCTCGAAGTGGATTAGTTAAACCTTCGCAGACTCCTCGGTGGGTGTTTTTATTCAGTATTAGAGTGGTTCTAATTCGATTTATCTTAATTCACTTACAATTTGCTTATAATTAAACTACAGTGAACCAAGGGATCTGATTTACCCAGCGCACTGAAATCTGATGAGGATTGTGAATCAGCCATCTCAGTTCACTGCACAGTGTATTAATATAAATTGAAATCAATGGTGTTTTACATTAATGCTTTCTTGAATGTCCATATACGTGCACGTCTGGGAGAGACCACAGAAGACTTTTGTCTCTGGGGAAAAACACCATCTCCCGGGCTTTGCGCTCATCCGCGGCACCTGGGAGCAGCTCCTGGGCTTCCCGTCCTTCCCCCTGTTCCCCCGCACCTTCCCAGGGACTGTGCAATCCCCAATGAGCCTAAAGTGCAACGAGAACTCCCTCTTGGCTGTCACGCTGATGGCACAGGGTTAGGATGGGGAAACCTGAACCCAGCTGGAAAGGTGCTCTGGGTACCGCACGTGGCGGCTTCCAGGGAGAGCTGTGGGTGTAGGAGCCTCCCTCCCTACCCCACGGCTCTGTTCTGAGCCAGGCGCCGGGAAACAACCTCGAAATCCAGAATTACCCAGTTACGGAGTGACGGGCCTGATTTGCATGTAGATGCCCTCTCGCCCTCAACATGCCGAAGCCAAGCCCCAGCTAGTGCAGTAGCTCTAACACACGGCAGCAATAACCAGGCAGAGAGGGGGACAAGGAACAGCGTGTTTTGGAAACGGAATAGGATCCTTTTGCCCCGCAAATGACCCGGGATCTCTTCATTTGCGGGCAGCTGGCTGAGGAGGTGAGTGCAGCATCCCATCCCCGTCCCATCCTATCCCCATCCCACCCCATCCCATCCCTGCAGGGAGGAGCGAGTGGAGGATCTGCTGCAGCCCCCCCCCACCTGCTGCTCCTGCGTCCTCGCCCCAAGGATGCAAACATCGCCTTTGGTTTGTAAAGCCGCCCGTGTAATTGGACAAAAGAGTTAAGCGGAAGGATTTATTCCCCCCAAAGTGTCTGCTAATGGCCCCAGCACCTGACAAAAGGGGGGCATTATCACGGCACAATGGACCTTGTCAACATTAAGCTCTCTTAGGACGCAATTCAACACACTCAATTATCTCCTCATCAGGGCCGTTTTGTCAGAGGTTATTGCCCTAAGGAATCAATTAGATTATATATACGTCATTAATATTTTATGGAAAAATCATTCCCACGAAAGTGTTAAATGCCTCCGCAAACTTCCTCCCCCCGGGGAAAGCACACTTTGTGTGACTCGGTGTCCCAAGGCAGGCGGCTTGGGCGGCGGCCGGGCGAGCGGGGGGCCGGGGAAGGCAGCTAGCCCTGCTTGCCCCTGCTGGGCACCCTGCCTCCCCCCGCCNCAGGCGGCTTGGGCGGCGGCCGGGCGAGCGGGGGGCCGGGGAAGGCAGCTAGCCCTGCTTGCCCCTGCTGGGCACCCTGCCTGGCGCCCGGCGACGCTGCCCACCGCCTTCCCCGCCTCCACCTGCAGCCCGGCCGCATCCCAGGGGCGGCCGCGGGGCGGGACGGTGCCGCGGCAGAGCCGCGACGCTGCGCCATCGCCACCCCGCAGCGGCGGAGGTGCCCCGGGAAAGGATGCTCCGGCCTCACCCTGACCCTTCGGGCGCAGGTCGGCACCACCCGAGCACGGCAAAGCGCTCGCCCCTCTCCTGAAAACCCGTTCCCCGCAGCGGTGATGCGCAGCACGGCTAAAGCTGACACATCTGGGCAGCGTCCAGCGCGCCCCATCCACGCCTCAGGGAAGCTGGGGTGCTGCCGGCAGGGCCCTGCCTCCGGTCCCGGGCAGGACGGGAGCGCTGGAGGCGTCCCCGCACACCCCTACCCTGCCGCTCCCTGTACGGGCGCGCTCGAGTTATTTTCATGCTCCGAGTTATATTTAACTCGAGCCATAATAGTTTGGCACTTAGAACCCTCTCTGTTTTATTAAGTGAGGCATTTGGAGACTTGCAGGCAGAGCTGCTTGGAAAATGGAATGCAGAAAATTGCAGAGAAAGTGATTTATTTTCACGACCTTTTTTTTTTTTCCCCACAAAAAAACCCGTTCACTGCCACCCGGCCATTACCCCCTTTATCCTGGACGTCTTCTCTTCTGGACTGGAAGGTGGTGGAGGCAAAGCCTGCTGCTCGTTGCGTGGGGGCATATCACCTGCCGTAATGGGGCTGTGGCTCAGTAAAGGCTTCTAAAACGTACCTCAGTGGACCCGTTACAATAATTATAATGATTGTACAGGGTGCCAAATGTCCTTAACATCCACAGAGTTCAGCTCTTGAGCAACAGCCATTAAAAATAATGCCTTTGGGAGGCTTTTTCCAAACATTTCTTTGGTGGGCTCATGCTGTCGCCATTCTCTCAGGTGGATTTTCACGCTGGCAAGAACACAATGAAAAGAGTGAACTTAATAGAGGAAAAATATGTACAAAAAGCTAGTAATGCGACAAAACGTTGTGATATTCCTGCATCTTCCGAGATTTCTGTGTGTAAATAAAGAATCCGGCTTTGCTCCCTCTGAGGGATTGGTCGGAAGCGTCCCCGAGAGCAATGCAGCTCCTTACGAGACAGCGCTGCGGTCTCAGGACGCGCTCTGTGAAAGGCGCCCGCGGGTCCCTGGGACATCGCAGTGCACAGCCTTTCCCAGGGCTCGGGGTGCAGAGGAATCCCCCCGCAGCGATCCGCATCTCCCCGCCTTGCAGCCCGTAGTCTCGTAGAGGCACAAGGCAAGTGTTTCACGTTAATGGGGATTGACATATGGTAGGGTGTGTTTTTTTTTTTTTCTAAAAAGTAGTTCTCCTCGTTCCCTAGGCAGTTTTGATGTGAATATTAATATTAACATAATTTCATGATGATTAGAGAACACAATTAGGGGCTATTAATAATGACACAAATAATGACATTTAAGGCCTCATTTTCATGTGAGTAATACTCTGTCTGGTGGTATTTAAACAGCTCTGTCTGGCACAATTACTGCGGTGCCACGGTGCAACGGCATAATCGCGGTATCAATCACACGGCTCCGTGCCAGCGCCTGCCCCCTGCGAGAGGCACTGGGGGTCCGGGGTCTCCCGGCACCTGCACGGGCGCTGGAAGGGACGGGGGCTGCAGCGAGCGGGGGTGCTGCAGCAGGAGAGTCTGGAGAGAGTCGGGGAGTGCCCCAAAGTCAGCCCGCCGGTTCAGCGAGCCGCTGCCGGGCGGCATCGAGGGCATCGCCATCTCACTACATCAGTACGGGTTATCGCCAACCTCCGCTCCCGAGAGCGCAGCCGAAACACGAGCGACCTGGCAGGGTCACAAGCGGAACAGAAGGAGAAACGATAGGGCAGCGCTGAGGGTTGATGGGGCGATGGGGATGCTCAGGGGAGGGTCTCAGTGGCCGTTTTCCCGCTCGAGGAGCCGACTCCTCTTTGCAGGGCACCCCCCTTACCCCCCGCCAGCCCCCAGCACCCTGTGCCTTCGTCTCCTCAGCCACAGGGATGCAGAAGGGAAAAGCTGCCCTAATATTAGTCGAGCACTGTCCCGGTGAGCGGCTGATCTTCGGGCTCTCCAGAGGCCGTCTCCCACGCCCCACGGTAAAAGCAGCCTAATGGGGTTGCTCCAGCTTAACTCCGCTGAAGTCGGGCATTGAAAACGCCCCATTTCTTTCACAATACGCTCACTGCCAAGCTCAGCCCTTGAAAGTGGCCGTGCTGTGCTAATGTGACTTAATGGAAACCTCGGAATCAATTTTTCGCTCCCCGAAGAAAATCCCCCTGGTTTATGCAGCCAAAGCTGTAATACTGAAAATGGCTTCAGAGTCTTGGGAAAAAAAAAAAAAAAAAAAAAAAAAAGAAGAAGGGGAAAGAGAAGAAAGGTATATTGTAGTTCCACAAAAAGGGGGTCAAGTGAAACTTTGCCGGGTGAGCGACGGGGTCCGTGTGCGCTGCCCCCGGGGCGGTACAGGGCTGCGCCGTGCTGCGGGCTGTCCCCAGGGCTCTGCAGGGAGGTGGCACGTCCCCCCGGCAGCAGGAGGGCGATCTCTGTGGTAGCTCCCCATTACAAACTCCCATTTACCTGAACCCCCCAAACCCTGGCGAGCTGTCCCGTGCCACAGAGAGTCAGATGCCGGGGCAGAGGCGGGGGGTGTTATCGCAGCCTGGGACACGTGCAGTGCCCAGCCTGCGGCCCCTCGCCCCCCGCCACCCCCGGGGACCCCTCCGCAGCACTCAGAGCATCCCTCCTGGACACGGTCATTCATTTTACACGGAGTAGGCGGGCGGCTGCGCAACCAAAGCCCTCCTCATTCACACCTATGCACCAAGGTGCTCCAGAGGTCTCACGGGAACAGCCAGGAGAAGGTCTCCCGATCCTGAGGATCACCTCCAGTGACCAAAGATTGCTGTGCTGCTGCGGAGCTAAGGCTGTGTTTTACCCGGCTCCTGCCTTTACTGTCATCGCTACCAGTAGGTGTGAGCGGGAACCCCGCAGGCAGCGGACACGGAAGGGCGCTCCATTTGTCAGGCATTACCTACACCTATAATTCACCCATACAGCACTCCGCAATAAACAAAGCCTTTTCATTAAATTCTTCAGACAAACAGCTTCGGGCCGTTCCGCGTTCCAGTGCGCATGCAAACACCTCGGCGAAGTTCTGCTCATTCAGACTGAACGTTTAATTTCCCAGCATCCGATGGGGCCTCCGTGGAGGCGCGGAGGCTGTGCGGGTGCGGAGGCTGCGCGGGTGCGGAGGGGCAGGGATGCACCCGGGAAGGCGCCCCTGCCCACCGGCAGCCTGGAATCGTGGAATCGCGGCTGACAATGGCCACCAGGAAGGGAAAGGACTTTGCCAGCAGGGCTTTCAGAGCCCCGGCAATTTGCAGGCTGGCACTGCCAGAGAGCGATTCGCATGGTCCCGCTGGAGCCGGGGGGGTGTCGGGGCAAGAGGATGAGCATGGCCCTTCCCAGGGGAGCCAGCCGGAGCCGGCGTGGATGAAGCAGGCTGGGGAGCATCCTGGAGACAGGCAGCCCCAGGGGGTCCCCTCAGACCTCTGCAAACCTGCCACCTCCTACCCCAGAGGCCCCCGAGGCCGCCTGCCCCCTCTCCCCCCGCCTCCCGCTGAAGGCAGGGCTGCAGGCAGGAGGGGGCATGGCTCCGCCTGTGGTGGAAAAAGCCACCAAACAAGTTATTAAACTTTAATCAAACAATGCAGAAGGCTACAGAGATAATAGTAAAATTTAATGAGCCGGTCTTGTTGGCTTCCCAGAAGAACCGCACGACAGTAAAAGCGCGGCTCCTGAAAGGTGCCTGACTTCCAGATACTGTCCACAAACCCTCCTCACTCTTTGTTCGCCAGAAGAAACGATGTGTGAAGTAGTTCATTAGGGCCGGTTAAATGAGGGTTTGGTTTTTTCCCCTCCTCCCGCGGGCCAGATACTGATTTATTTTTTTTTCTTTCGCTTTCTTATCTTGCCACAATCTATTTATTCCGGAATTTTGTCTCTTTCTTCAGAGCCCAGGGGCAGAAAGGCCTCGCGGTGCGGCATAAGGCAGACGCTCTGACTAGCGGGGACGTTACACCGATGAAGCAGCGGTGTCCCCCGTCCCCCACCCCAGCCTGCAGCGATCCTGGCTCCGGGTGCCCCCGTGCCCAGCACCCCTACTGCGGCGGGACCCCCCGACGCCCCGTCCCCAGCAGGTTCACGCCGGGCGATGGGGGCTGTCGCCGAGCGCCGCTGCGGTGGGCTCTCCCAAAAGCACATCGCCCGCCCCCGCAGGCGCGCCACCCTTTGCTCCCTGCCTCGCAGCCTGCGGGGTGCACAGCCCCCCGCCTGCCTTCGCCCCACGCTGCTGGAGAACGGGCAAAGCAAGCTGTAATGCGGCTGTGGCCAACATCACAGCCGGACTCCCGGGGGGGCTGGAGCCCGCAGGGTAGGGCATTCCCTCCCCAGGGCATTTCATCCCCCCACCCGTGCGTTTGCCCCCAGGGCTGGGGTCCCGCAGGCAGGCTGCCGAGCCCGCCGCCCTCCCACCACGCTTCACCGGGAAGGAGCACGCAGGTTCTGCACGGGCAGAAAGGACAAAGCCAAACCAAGACTGCTTTTTTTCAGCTGAGGAGATGCTCCACCTCCCAGTTTAGGATGCAGGCAGCATAGCGTCCAGAACCGCACAGCTGCATGGAGCAATTCAAAAATTGTCTTGTTGGACTACAATGTGCCAATTTTTCAAATTTACAGCCATTTTCAGTATTACAGCTTGTGGCACTGGAGCCAGGAGGCTTTTCTTCAGGGAGCAGGAATCGCTGCTGAGGTTACCATTACGGCGCAGCACCGCAGCACGGCCTCTCCCCCGGCTGCCGTGGGGCGGGGGGCGCGCAGCCGAGGGGGGGCCGGGTTTCATCGGGCCGCGGAGCAGCGGGATGGCGCCCGGCTCCTGCAGGAAGGGGCAGCGCCCCACGCCGGGTCGGAGCGCCCCGTCTAGAGCAGGGGGTTGGCAGCGGTTCCCGCGCCGTTTTAATATGCCTGGTTGAACTCCAGGCTTCCCGAAGTAAATTAGCCCTTGGGCTGGAGCCAGGGCCACGGTTCCCGCTTGCAGCGCGCAGAAACGCGGTTAATTGAGGGGCTGACCGCAGCGATGCTTCGGGGTACGCGGCGGGGGGGACGGGGAGCCGCGATGCTCCGGGGGGGGGTCGGCCGGGGGTGTTTTGGGAACAGCTACGCCTGCGGCGGTCCCCCGTGCCTCTCTGCGCGCATTTATTTATGTGATCGGAAAATGCCATTCCCTGCGAAGGCGGGCTTTCCCAAAAATCCCCGTGGACAGCATTTCCGGGCAGTACCTGGCCCAGAGCTGCTGTCACCACCCGCGACACCCACCGCCGCTAACGGCCGCGTCTGGCACGAACCAACGCCGCGGCAGCGCCCGGTGCGGACCCTTGTGCAGTGATGGGGGTTTTCCGTTCCCCTCCCCAGCCGGCCCCACTCCCCAGCTCCACCAGTGCCCCGCAGCCCTGCCTTGCCTTCGCCATTAATTATTTAGCCAGTGTTTAGTTTTATTTGCAAACTTTATTAGCATTCCTCAAAAAACCCCAAGCCCCCAAAAGAGCTCCGCGTGCCGCAGGGCATTTTCCGATGCGCTGGGGGGGCAGGTGGGGCGGGGGGGTTGATTGGGTGGGCAGGGAGGGCTGATGGCAATGGCTGGCAGCTGTGGGGCAGCCGGAGGGGCTTTATAAGGGGGCGGCCGAGGGGCAGTAACCCTTTTCCTGGGAGCCGATGGCCGTGAGTGCTGCGTGGAGCTGCGGTGAGTGCGGGGCAGGCGGCCGGGCTGGAGGCTGGGGGGGGGGGGAAGGCTTGTACCACTAAGTGCTGACAGGACGTCGCTGTCAACACAATGTTCCGCCTTGATGAACCTTCATCTATAAAGATATTTAATGAATTAGTTAATTAATGAGCGGCGTTTGATTGATGGATCATAGGGAGTTCTCAGCAGGGTGAGCCTGACCCTGGGATATTGCTGCTGTTGCTTAAATGCATCCCCTCGCTGGTCCGAAGCACTCTGTGTTCTGGCAATTTGCATGCATTAAATGTAGCTCCTTAATAGGATGTAATGTTAGCGAAAAGCCAAAAGCATAGCAGCTGTAACTTAAAAGACAGCCCCATTACTGCAAGCCTTATAATTAGGGTAAGAGGGAGACTTGTGCTGCCATATGTTAAACTCTTTTGAGGTTAATAGCTCTGTAAGATTTTGCAATTTAAAAAAATTAGTCTTGAGGAAGGATGACAAGGCTCGTCAATGAGACTGCTCGAGCGGGGGCCGGGGATGCTGTGTCCTGCCGCAGCCTCGCCGCGCTCGGGGGACGGAGATGCTCGCGGGCACCCTGTGCCCCGGCTCACCGCTGCCCTGCCCTCCCCTTCCCCAGCCTTTCTGCAAAAATCTTTATTTCTGTCCTCTCTTCCCCTCGCCTGCCCTCCGCGCTGCCCCGGGAGGTGCTGGTGGCTCGGCCGCACCGGCAGCGGACACTGCGTGCGCGGCCCTTCTCCCTATGCCCCGCTCTTCCGAAGCCTGCTGGCTTAAACGACGGGAAAGCAGCGGATGCCTCTGTGTCCCCAGCCCCGGCTTTGCCCGATTGGCTGCTGCGGGAAGAAAATCACCCTTGCGCAGTACTTGTTCGTCAAAGCCCTTTCCCCATGTAATCGCCACGGAGTGCCCTCTTGCTCCTCGTACCTGGGACCCCTGGGGGTGCGTGTGGGCTGGTGAGCGGGTCAGGCACCTCCGCGCTCCCGGTGCCCCTTGGGGCTCGCAGCCCCCCGGGGCCTTGTCTTGGGGTGGGGGGGCTGAGACGCAGCCCGTGGCTTTTTCCTTCCTCGCCGCTGCTGCTGCTTTTCTTCCTCGCCGCTGTCACGCGGGCAAATTATTCTACCTGCCTACCCTCGATTTCCTCATCCATAAAACTGAGACTAAAAACGTACTTGTTAAGGGTGTCACAGGGCCTTCTGAGTCTCCCAGGGCTTTGAAGTCCTCTTGTTAGAAGTACCGTGGAAGTGCAAGCCATTTATTATTATGATTATGTGCGGTGGGTGGCTATCAGGCGGCAGCCGGGCTGTGGGGTGGGCTGTGGGGTGGGCTCTGCGTCCCCCGGGACCCACCGGGGACGCTCGGGGGGTGCACTCGCTGCTGCAGCCCGGGACGGGCTGCTCTGGGCACTGCCTTGGTTTCTCCTGTTGCCAAATGATGGGTAAATAGTCTTTATAAGTAGCCAGGAGGAAAAAAGATGGGATTTGTGGGTTTGGGGAAGGCCCTGTGTGCCACTGGGTTGCAGAGAGCACGGCGAGGCCGTTGGGGGCTCTGCCCAGCTCTGTAGGGCCCCCCCCGGGCGCGCTGGGTGCAGGGTTGGGACAGGCGCCGGTGCTGTGATCAAGTCAGCCCGACTTGGTAAACATTAATGCTCTCAGCTACAATAGTGGAAGGCTTTAAGGTCATCCTGAAATCACTTTAATAGTTTCCTTCCTGCCCCCCCCCTCGCCTTATTAAAGTGTTTAATTGCTTTCTTATTTAAATGCATCAAGATTTCCTGATATGCTGGTCCATTTGGCACACTTGTTCTCTTTAGGGAGGCTGGAGGAACTGAAAAAAGAAAATTAACTTGAAACTCCGGGTTATTGGGGGTGGGGGGATACAAGATTGTTAAATCCTCTCTGCCGGAGTTGGAGTATCATGAAGTCTGGGGACTATTTTGGTATTGAACCTGGTTTCAGCTTTGCAAGTTCATGATTTTTTTCTTTTGCTACGGGGAGAAAGAGGCCTCAGCTCCTTGAGCGGTTCGAGCTGCTCAGCTACCGTTGCTCCTGGGATAGTTCTTGTGCGCTTTCTGGGGGGTCTGGGTGCCACAGCTGTGCATTTGCACTTGGGAGATGCGGTTTCAGGGACGCAGAGCCCAAAGTGGTCTGACATCTCAGGTGGGGCTTGGTTCAGTCCGGTGTGGCGCTGGGCACGGCAGAGCCCCGGTCTGCTGTGGGGTGGTGGCTCGTGTGAACCCGCAGCAGCAGCTGATGGACGTGGTGCGGGGCAGCCAAGCCCTGGGGAACGGGCCGCAAGCTGCCTCTTTCCTTTTCCCATCGCATGCTCCAATGTCAAAGGCAAAATCACCGTCTTCGGATCAATAGCAAAGCCATTAAAGTGCATCTTCAATTTCTGCGCGTGATGCGGCTCTGTTCATCACTGCATTGGCAACTGTTTTATAACAAGTTCATTTCTTCTTGTAGAGGGAAATACTTCACTGTCCTGTCCTCCCTTCTGCAGGCTGACCGTGAGACGGTTGATCCCTTAGCAGGGAAAAGCGGGGTGAGAGAGATTTTTGGAGCCCCGTAGCTACACGGCTGCGGATTTGCAACATGAAGGAGGAGCTGCCAGCCTACAGCTCGCTCACACTTCAAAATCTAGCCGCACTCGGGGCACGGGCTGTGCCAAAGCATGAATAACCTGCTCAGACTGCTTTTGCTCAAGGGGACTTACGCATTTGCAAGCATATTCTAAAGCATGACTCTCCTACATGGGAGCACAAAAAGCCCTTCGCTGCCCTCCTTGGCGTTGCTCTTGGAGACCCGCCTGGCCGGTCACGCCAGCGGGGACCGAGGCGCCTTGGCAGGTCCCGGCTCCGGCTGCAGCCTGTGCATCCCTTTAGCACCGTTTCGCTACCGCTCCCCGGTCCATGTTTGGGATTTGCCGATGCGAAGTGCGTGTTGGCTGCCTGCACAGCAGCGGGGGTATTCTGAGGCGCTCGAGGTATTATTGGCTGTAGCCCTTGGTGCCGGGACACTTTTCAGCGCTGTGGCGAGAGCTGTGACAGCTCACCTGTGCCTAAACCTCCTCTGGCTCCCTTTGATTCTCTGTGTGGAGTGGGCAGGTGGGGACGATGCGGTCCTGCCCTCCCCTCCTCCCCTCTTGCTGGGAGCAAAGCTGACCCAGCAGCTTGCTTGGGTTTCATCTGCCGCTTCCACGCTGGAGGAGAATGGTGTCTTAGTTGTCTGAGGAGAGACTACTTTTTAATCATTTCTGGTCTGCCTGGGGTTTGGGCCTCGTTGCCAGCTAGCAGGAAAAATCAATAATGTTTAAATTATTCAATTAAAAGCACTGGCTGCCAGTTCCTCTTCCTCCGACGCAGACGCTCCTGCTGGAGGGAGCGTCTGCTGCGTGCGTGCCCCTGGGTGCTGCCGGGGGGCTCTGGGGACCGTCCCCCTTCCCCGGGGGGGCTGGCAGGGCAGCACCTGGCCACGGATGCTCTCCTGCCCTGTGGGGTGTCCTGTTCGGGCTCCAAGGGGATTTCGGCGGTTGCAGAGAGCTGAGCTCCAGGCAAACGTCTGGGGAGAGACGCCGGTGTGCAAGGATGCTCCGGTCACGCCTCGTCTTCCTCTGATGAAGAGGGTTTTGGAGGGGTTTGAGTGTGGGATGGCCTTCCAGTAAGACTCATCAAAGATAGTGGAGTTGGGGTATGGGGTACCCACCTGCTGCTGATGCTGATGTGCGTCAGCTGTGTCCCCACTGCTGCTCCCCGGGGTCTGGTGTAACAGCCGGTCCCGGGGGGATATAGATCTTACCCCGATCCTGCTCTGATGGATGGCAAAACTCGTTTCGGGAGCAGGGGACTCGCAGCCGGCACAGCGAGGGGCTGACGGGTGTGTGATGAGTGAGGACAGTGAGTGTAACAGGAGGAAACACAACGGAGATCCATCTTCCGGCACTGGCTAAATAATGATGGTGGTGTTCGGACAGCAAAGAAATATCCTTTGGACAGCGTGACAGAAAACCTTATGGAGGCTGTCAAACATGCCCTCAGCTCCTCCGAGCACATCGTTGATCTAGTTGCTCTGCGAGGTGAGACAAATAACCTCTGCGGCGAGTGCAAGTCCGGCGTCCTCCGTCCCTCTCCTAGCGCCACGGCAGATGCTGAAGCAAACGGGGTTTGCAGAATTCCTGCCGGGAATGGGGAAGGGGCCGGGACAGGAGGGCCCCGGGCAGCTGCCGAAGCCCCGGGCTCTTGTTGCAGAGATGGGTGTTGCCATCCCAGCTGTCCCATCGCCCGTGACCTGCCCCGGGCCCCTTAATCTCCTCCATGTGCCTCTCTAAAAATAGGGGACAGGGGCACTTGGCTAAGCTGCTGCGAGAGGGACAGCTGTGCGGGGGCTGTGCTGCCAGCGATGGTGGCCCTGGGTAGGGGGGGTGTGACAAGCTGTGCGGGGTTTTCCCAGCTATCGGTAACTCCCGCTCGCTGTTTTTCGTTCGTGCCCCCCCAACCAGCGGTGTCCTGGCGTTGCTGAACGCTGATGAGGTGTAAATCCTGGTCTGACCTCAAATTCCATCTACATTTCCTCAGATACGCTATGCTGAGCAGCGGTTTGGCTCTCCTTTCCCCCAGCGAGCGGGGGGGGGGGGAGGGGGGGGTGAAGGATGCTTTTCACTATTTTACACCTCTCTGCACCAGGAGGTTTCCAAGCCCTTTGCAAACATGAAGGAAGGTGGCAGGTGAGGATTAGTGTTCCCGCTTCACAGGCGGCCGTAAACCCAACGCTGCGCAGAAGCGAATCCAAGGTCACGCAGCGCGCGCGCGCACCGGGATTCGGGCTCTGCAGCCCTCCTTCCCGCACCTCAGCCCGGTCCTGCTCCGTCGGCGCCGGGATTTTGGGAAGCGTGTTGCCCGGCGGTTGTCCCGGGAGCAGGGACAGGGCTTCCAGGGGTCCTGGCGGCCGGCAGCGCCCCGGCCATCAGCTCGCAGGCGAGCGAGCCTCCCAGCCATCTCCTGCCTCTCGGAGCAGAGCATCAGCACCGAGAATCCTAAACACAGGGCAACCCGTCGTGTTGTGTTCCCCAAGGTTTTATTTCACTGTTTAAATTATTTAATTGACGAGCCCTTTCTTTTTATACATCCACGTTAAGCTGGTTTCCACAGTAACAACCAAACCTGGAACCCAAGGCTTGAAGTCCTATCTGAGTAAATAATGCCAAAACCAATCTTTCAATATTGAATTAAATTCACCGCCGTGCCCCTTTTATCTTTATTTTTTGTGGCTCTTCTGTAAACAGATTTCATGGAAACACGGACTTTAAAGAAAATAGCAGAGGACAGATTCAGGGGAGATGCCCAGAAGTGGGCGCAGAGCCCCTCGCGGCCTCGGCTCTGCTGCCGGCGTCGTTCCAGGGCAGAACGGCTCCTTCGTGCCTCGCGAAGCGCGGGTCGGGACAGGCATCCCGCGAGCGCGCCTTTGTGCAGCGCCGTGACGCTCCTCGCTCCCGTTCAGCGTGTGGCTCCCAGTAACCCCAGGCTTGTTTTTCAAGCCATACCTTAAAAGTTCATTACCTTCCCTGGATTTTTAGATTGTATTTCCAGCTTCAGATCCCTATCGATCCTAAACTCATCCTCTGATGTACTGCCACTCCTCGCACAGTGTTGTCTGCAAATCTCATAATTCTTTCTATCCCGTCATTTTGGTCATGAATGAAAATACTGAGTAGTGCTAGACCTCGGACCTCGGCAGTGTCCCCGGCGAATACATCCTTCGGGTTTGACAGCAGACCATTAATAAGTACTCTGCATACAGTAATTCATCCCATGACAGAAATGCATTCTCCGGTCAGAGTCGGAATGACGTGCTTTTGTACCTAGAGCTTCGTTGCAATGACTCGTTCCTCCCAAAAGGCTTCTCCAAGCAGCGGTCAGCCCCACGGAGCTCTTCACCAGCAGCTCCGTTGCTGCCAGGAGGCTGGCGGAGCTACGGGGGGGGGGGCTCCCGCCGGGAAGCACCTCTGTGGGACTGCCCGTCCTTTGGGGTGGCCGGATCTAGGTGGGCTTTCTGATGCTCGTCCTGGGCTGCTGACTTCAGTCACCAGGGATGTACCTTGAAGACACGTGGAACGAATTGGAGCAGCAGCATCACTGGCGTTGGCTGCAGCGTTAAAGCCGAAGGGAATTCCTCCCCGCTAAATCCTCCGCCGCAGGGAGAGGGAGGATGGCAAGACCTGCGCCTTTGGAGTGGGAGGCTTAAGAAATTGCGAGGTGCGTTCTGTCCCAGATTTACCTTCCCACGCACGGGTCAGCGGATGCTGCTGCAGATATGACGTCAGAACAAAGAACAGTGGTTTGATTTGGTTGCTCGGGGCTAAATGTTCAAAGCTGCTGGGAGGTGTGTAAATACCTGGCCCCGAACTCTCCAAAGCGAAGGTGATTAGTCGCAGCATCTGGCCTGGCAGGTATGATTCACAGCCAGCTGAAAAAGCCCGGTTTGGTCTTCCCCGCCCCCAAAGGTGAAAGAATTGCAGGGATTTATTTTTAGAGACCCTCGAATCAGCTGTTCTTGAACAGCACTTTGAGCAGAAGTAAAGGTTTGGGGACGGGGGAGAATATCAACAAGGACCCAGGGGCTTTATTTCAAGTCGGATGAACGGCGAGGTCGTTTCAGTAGTACCACGTACCAGGTCTGAAACGCAGGACTGTCCTGGGGCACGTTTCTGGCCTCTTTTAGCCCCCTTTTTTTATTTTCCTCCCCCTGACACTGCTGCATGGAGCAAGAGGTCCAGCGTGGACAGCATTGTCAACTTGCAGCAATTATCCTGGTTAACCTCCAGGCAGATCAATTATCCCTTCTGACAAGGAATATGATATTAATACCCAGTTGTGTTGGTTTACTTACAATAGCTCTTTGGTGCTTTTCCATGGTATCACAACACATCTTAATCAGATGGTGAGTGGGCTTAATTAGCCGAAGTATAGGTTTTATTTTTGATTTCTATGACTACTTAATCTAATGGAAACACATTATCTGCTCCGAGGTCTGCAGTTTTCCATTTGTAATTATTGCTGCTCTTAATTGATAGTGCATCAGGGGTTGCGGCTGCAATATGGGAGTCGAAATATGTCTCCTTTCTTGAGTAGGGCTCCTAATCTGTTACCGCGAAAGTGGCTGTGCCCCGATGTGCTCGAGCAGATGGGCTCCCGGCTCTGAGTCGCTGGATACCTGGCTTCTGTCAGAGGAAGGAGGAAATTCTCGGGAACTGGGGAACGCTCAGCGTCTGCGGCGCGGGAGCTACGTATCCTGAAGCTTATCGCGCCATTTCGCGGTGGAGTTCAGGGAATGAGAACGCCTGGCTATAGTATCTGGAAGCTGTTCAGGTAATGGAAGCAAAACAGCTTAGAAATTTCCAAAACGAGGCCTGGCATTTATGACTAAAACCTCACATTTCAGGACGTGCAGATGGTTAGGAAGGAACAGCTTGCAGGGATGGGCTAATAGAAAATTATTAATTGTAGCGATTTTTGGACCTTTTTTTCAACCGAGGGCTATGGGCGCCTGTTGCAGTCGGTGCGGTTTGAGGTGGCCATGGCGAAGGGTCGGGGGCCCGGGGGGCCCGGTGAGGCTAGCGCCGCGTCGCTGGGCCGATCCGGCTATCCTGGACGCTTTTCGTGGATGGAGCTCGCAAGGTGATGCGGTTATCCTCGCGCACCTTCCCTGGAGGGAAGGGACCAGGCGCGGTGCCCGTGCGCACCGGCAACGCCCGCGTGGCCGCGAGCAGCCCGTGTGCGGTGCCGCGCTGTTCCAGAGGTACACGGGTGTATATATTTTTAGATGGTTTTCACGAGTCCCAGCATCTTCACGAGGCTTTTGGGTGGTGCCTTTTCCAGCTTCTGCCAGCAGAGGGAATATACATGAATGCGCCAAATGCTTTTCTGTCTCTATTTGCTTCCATTACGAGGACCCTGCTTAGCTGGAGAGCAGATGCTCGGCACCCTGTTGTCATCTCCTGGGGCGGCTGCGCCTTGTTCTGGGCCGTGCCAGCCTGGGCTCGGGACCCTTCCGAGGGCCTTCCCACGTGCAGTGTGTTTTACATGGTATTTGCGTAGATCCCCTCGTGCCCGACCCGCTTCGGTGACGGGGAGAAGCTGACGCCTCTTCCCCAGCCTCTCGCAGGGTGACTGATCAGATAATGTTCTCTAAGCAAATGCACAAATAACATGAATTGGGGTTGGCACTGAGCAGTGAGGTGTAAAAAAAGCAATTTGAGGTGTTCTAAGAAAATGCCAGAGCCTCCAAGATGTGATTGCTTGTCGGAAAGCCGTGCCCACGGCGCGGAACTGCGGCGGGCGCCGGGAGTGCTGCCGGCGAGGCACCGGCCGCGGGGAGAGCGGGAGGGCGAGCTGTGGGGACAGCGCTGGAGCCGCCCCGGGGGACCCGGTGTACAGGCTCCCGCTGTGATCCCCAGCTCATCATTTCACCTCCTTTGGCTGCGGCAATTTGTTGCTGGACATAGTGAAGTGCTGAGGGCCGGGAGAGCCGGTGCCGCAGCCGCCGGCGCCATGGGGGATGCGGAGCAGGGAGGGGACGCGGGCAGGGCTGGGGGGACGCCGGGGCGAGAGCCGGGCTTCCTCCTCCTCGGCAGAGAGCGAACGAAAGGCGCCGGCAGAGTTCAGCAGAGCCGGTGTCACCCGCTGTTTTCCAGTCACGAGTGTTGCCCAACACGGATTCCTCGGCGTGCGGCTCCGAGTCCCGCACCGTCCCTTCCCCATGCCCGCTCTGGCCCCCGCTCCAGCCGAGCCCCGGTGCTGCGGGTGCTGCTGTGCCTTCGTGGCCGTGCGAGCCTGTCTGGGCAGAGGCAGACGATATCTGAGATGGCAGCCTTAATTTCTGCTCCATTTCCCTCCAGCCTCTGCCCCCTCCCTCTCCTCCTGTAGCATTCATTAGCCGCAGAGAGCGCAAGGCTGCAGCTCTGCGCAGAGCCTGTGTGCTGCCTCCCCGTCACCTCGCTGCCCGTGCCGCCGCACCCCGCCATCTCCTCTCCGTGCTGGAGGAAGTCCTCCCCTCCGTGCCCCAGCCGCCCCGTGTAATACCGGCGTTGCTCCTTGGCACGCCAGAACCGACATCTGTCTCCTTTATGGTGCCTGTGTACATTGGGTAACTCCTGGGGGAAGGTCGCTATTGCTCAAAGTAAAAGCAGGGTTACAGGACCCGGGAATTCCATATTCTTTAGAAACGACGCATCTTTCAAGTGTAAGAGCTGAGCTGCTTGCCGCCTTCAGGGCGTTATGGGCACTGGAGTGGCCATCCTCATCAGTGGCTGTGTTACGTGGGGACCCCCAGGGTGCAGAGCGCTGGGGCGTTTTGGGGTGTCCTCCCTGTTCCGCTGACCCCAGTGCAGATCCAGGAGGGTGCCACAGCTCGGGGCTGTTATTGATGAGAGTCAGACTATGGTTGCAGACCCCGCAACTGGTTTGACTGGTTAGTGTGGCTGTGAGGGTTTGGCAGGAGGGCTTTTGGTGCGATGCGCTTTATTTGGCTGCAAAACTGGAGGTGCCGGCGAGGGTTCAGGTGAGCAGCTGGAAAGGTGCCTTCCTCTCCATCCCCTCCGGAAGGCTCCCGGCGCCTTCCCTGCATGTCTCCGCTGCCGCTCGAGCGCGATGCCAGGACAGGAGCTAAAACACTCGTGCAGATAAGGATGCGAGGGAGTTATCTGGAAGCCCGCAGATACTGTATGTGAGGGGGAAGGTCACGGGAAAGAGGGAGGTGGTGGAGATGGAGATTAGGTGATTTGGAGATGGCTTGAGGGATTTAGTGGAGAGGCAGAGCTCCCGCGGAGCACGAATGGGCAGTAGCACCTCTGGATTACAGGGAGCCTTGTTCAGAGGCTTTCCGTGCCGCTGCAGACACCAGGAGGGAAGAGACGGGGAAATCTTGCACTGAGAGGGGGCTGCGGAGCTCCAGATAGCGACGTCCCTTGCGATGTCCCTCCCCGCCCCGACAGCACGCTGTGGCGCAGGCAGAGCGGCAGCAGCCGCCTCGCAGCGTGCCAGCGGGTGCTGCGCCTGCCGGCTCAGCACGGTGAGTCCCCGGGGCAGAAGCGTGGCCGTGGGGGGTAGGGAGGGGAAAAAAGGCCTTTTCTGCCTCTAAGAGCTCGTGGTGGGATGCTCTCCCCGCAGCAGGGTCCCTGCAGGGGAATCCCCCCGCCCTGGTCCTCCATGCCTCGCTGTGTTCATCTCCGAACAGCTCGCGCCCGTGAGCTTGTCCCCGGCTCCACGGAGAAACTGCAGCCTCTCGCCTCCTCTTGCTGTGCCTGCGCTTGGGATTTGCCCCTTCCTAGCCTGTTTCAAACCCTTTTCTTTGAGTGAAAACACGGTTTACAGTGATGCCCCTACGGGCAATCTCTTGCTATATTGTACCGGGGCTTTTCCGTGCCCCTTCGCCGCCACAGAAAACGCGCGGTGAGCTGATACTGCTGTGCCATTGCTGTGGAGGATGTGAACCTCAGGTGATCAGCGACGAGATCGTATCTCTTCAGCCGGACGTAAGCAGCGAGATCCCCCCATCACAACCGGGCAAGCTATATCGGACTTTATCCTCTATTGTTAAGGACAAAGAACGGGGATTTGTGTCCCGGACTTAAGCTTTCTCAAATCTCCGCGTACATTCCCCACACATTTTTCCTGGCTCTTTCCGGAGTGGCTTTTTCTCCCAGTTGCCTTTGGTTTTGACCGGTGTTGCACTTTGTAATATGTGTTTAGTAAATATCGTCAGTATCTGCCGCAGATAGTGTTTCTGTTGCCAAGTGAGTGCCTCCCCTGGGATGCTCTGCCTTCCCCGGGGCGGGGGGTTGGCCTGGGGACCCCGCAGCACCCGCTCCCCGCGCTGCCGCCGGCCTGGGTTCCTGCCGGAGGTGCCTGTGTCCTGGAGAGCGCGTTAACATTTAAATCAGTGCAATGGTCTGGGAATAGCATCGAGTTAAAAGGACCTCTCCTGAAAAGAGCACAGCAGGGACTTGGCTGAAGAGTTCTCTTAGCCCTTTAAGCGTCCCCGGCTGCACGGATTTTCATCAGCAGCCGGCTTCACGCCGCTCCATTAGGGCTCGATTTAGCCGCTTGCGGGGTGGGGAGGGATGGGGGAAGAGCGGCCATCTCCCCCTTCCGCGGGGCGGAGGGTGCGGGGGCTCCCAGACCCGCTGGGTCCCTTCTGCTCCCCCCGCCAGCCTGGGCCACGTTCTCGGGGTCCTTCCCGCACGGCAGAGTTGCCTGCGTGCTTTCCAGTGGGCTTTGGGATGCTTTTGTGGTCACCGTTACACTTCTGTCGTGAAACTCGAGGCCAAGTTAATAAATGTGTAATTATCTGCCCCGTGCACGAGGCTTCATCCTAGTCTCTTAACAGTCCAAGGTGCTCTTCAGCGTGAAAGAGGAGGTTGAAATGCTTCTCGGAAGCGTTTTGCCGTGTGTTTCAATGAGCCGGGGTGCTGCCGGCGGCTGTGCGAGCAGGCCATCCCCCCGGAGTCCTGGTAAGCTTTTGTCCTTATTTCCTGTGGCAATAACTTCAGCAACTTAATTACCGCACTGGAGAAGTGTTTCTTCTTATCAGCTTGGACTTTCTTCCTGTCTGACTTTATTGAAAGCCCCGGTTCTCGTGTCTTACGCGAGACAGTGGAAAAGTCCCAGTTTCCCTCTTATGGATCATCCATTGCCCTTTTATTGCCTCCTCTTACCAGTTGCCATCGCAAAGCCAGACTCTCACTTGTTTTAAACCTGCCTTAATTTCCGAGTTGCCCGGGACCTTCACGCTCTCCGCTGAAGGCGCCCGTCTCCTGGGTCCCCGTTTTGCGGTGGGGAGAGCAGGCAGGGTGCGGTACCGCTGGCGGGATGCGGGATGCAGGATGTGGGAGCCATCCCCGCGGCACGGCCGTCCCAGCCGGAGGAGCCTTCCTCCCCTTCGCCGCCGAGCGAGAGCTTTCAGCGAGCTGTCTGTAACGTTGGCAGCCCCGTTAGCTGAGCTGACAGGATTAATTTAAAATCCCATATGGTGGAAGAGTTGGCTTTTCCCTCCCAGACTGCTCCCCGCGCGGATGGCAATCCGCGCTGGCGTCTCGTTGCCACCTTACCTGAGTGTCTGCTGGTGGCTGAGCTCCTCGGTCTCCCCCGGCGCATGGCAGCAGCTGTCCTGCGCACGTGGCGTTGCCATTCTCGCCTCCTCCTGGGGGTAACAAACCCCATCAAAGCCTGCGATCGGACACTCTGGGCGCATATGGGGTGTCACGATCCTCCACGTAGCGGGCTGAGTGATTTAGGGAGTTTGAAGGAAGGGGGGAAGCTTCCATCTCTGACATGAGACCTGACAACAGCGGCTGAAAACATCAATAAAGCAGTCGCTGGGTGAAACGTGCAGGGCAACGCTCCGTTCCTAAGGGGGGGCGGCCGTGGGGGGGCCGCGGTCCCGCAGGCGGCGGGGTGGCGTCTCTGGGGCCGGCAGCACCGCGCAGGGGCGTGGGAGCCGCTTGGGCTTGCAGCGGGGGAGCCGAGGCCGGGATTCCGCTCCCGAGTTTGGCTTGATTTAATACAACTCGGGGCGAGCGAATTCATCTTGCTGCATTTGTTGCTTCTGCAGCTCCCAGCGCTGAGGTTTTGTTGGTTACTGTTTATAAAGTCTTTTGAAATGTGGCTGTTGGCGTGCGGGTCCAACAAAGAGAAGCAATTGTGAACGATAAAAGAATATTTTCCAAAATACGGTGGAGTAAAAGCAACTGAGATAAGGTCTGCTCTCATTAATTTAAAAAATGATATTTTCCTCCTTCTTTCAATAAAAACTGTCTGCACGATAAACTGACATCTTTAACAATTGTTTAAGCTGCGCAGGTTTAAATATATACTTCCTGCATAGGCTGCTGATGAGTCACTAGTCAAAATTATTTATCAGAAGTGATCGCTCTGTGCTAGACAGCGCAAGACTGAGCTCTTTCTTTTCTTGCCAGAGCTACGTGGTTACTGGGAACAGTTACCAGGGCCCGAAAGTTCTGCCCGCAATTAAATGCTTTTGAGTCCATTTGAGCCTCTTTTGGAGCTGGAGGGGTTCTGGGGAAGGGCGGAGGGCCGCCGAGGAGGCGGCTTTTTCCCCGGTCTGAAGGCACAGGCGAAGCTTTGAGCCGTCCTCGGGAAATGCCATTAGAAATGCATTTTGGGAATCTCAGGCGCTCAGAGCTCCGCTGTCAATTTCTGAACACTTACAATCCTATTTCTTTTGATTGCAAACACATAAACACTCTTCAGCTAATGTAAGAGTAACTCGCTACGCGAGAAAAGAACAAACAGACCATACCGAGGGCTGACAATGTATACGGTGAGAAAACAGATTTAATAAATGCATATAGACACGCACGCTCCCAACGAGCGTTTATTTGTGTCAACACGGAGCGGTGTGTAACGAGTATAAACATCTTCAGGAAGGTGGCTCGGAAGACACCCACCAAAAGCGAGCTCTGAAGTATGGCTGTGTTGATTTAGGGACTTGAAACGACTCGAGCTGTTGGCGTTTGTGATTCGGCTTCGCCAGGGCCAATATCTGTAATTGCGGTGAATCGGGGAGGGTATTGGCTTCAGAACCACCACAGGCTGCGTTGATGGGGAGAGGGCTTAGTGCCGCGGGCGAGCCCGGCTGGGGCGGGCGGGATGGTGCGGAGGGTGCTCGGTCACCGTCAGTTGTTTGTGCGCGTCCTTTGGCTGAGCGCCGAGAGCAGCTCGGGGGCTGCTGGGACAGAGGCGGTGGGTGCCGGTGGGCGGTGGGTGCTGGTGGGCACTGGTGGGTGCCGGTGGGCGGCCGGCCCCGCTGGTCCCTTGGAGCCCTACCGGCGTCTGCTGGCGGCGAGCTCCCCAGCGAAGCCCCTGCCCTCGGCCGCCGCAGGACGGGCTGGCTTTCTCCCGGCGCTGGCGGGGCTGGTCGCCCGCGCAAAACACCTTTCTCTTCTTTTAATCAACTTGTCACCGGGAGACACATCTGTTCCCGCTCGCCCGCCCGCTTTCATCAGGGGCGAGGACGGAGCCGTCCCTTTGAGCGTGTGGCTGCTTATGCAAAACACTGCAGCCAGGCAGGGCCGCGCGGATATCAAAGGCAGAGCGCGAAGAGGTGGCCTGCTGGAATTTGCATATAAAATTGCAAGCTGAAACCCACACGCCAGAAAGATGTGAAGATGGGTGTGAAGGGTGAGCATGAAAAGCGCTGGCAGGACGGGGAGGGGGGGAGCGAGGGCAGGTAGGGGGAGAGAAGCGGCGAGATATGAAAGAGGAGGAAAATGAACACACAGAATATTTTAACTAACAGAAAAGTTTCTTGTACGGCAGACAGATGATGAAAGAGAGACAGCGAGGAATTATTAGGACAGAAGATAAGGAAACAGCAGAGATAGGAAATAATTATTTTGTATCTGTCTTTATAAATGAAAATGAAGGGCATTAACTTAAATAGGATTTAGATTTTCAGGGACAGAAGGGGATGAATTAGGAAGTGTTCAGATAACGNGGTGCTGCCCTCCCGGGGGCCGTACCCTGCTCGCGGAGGGGTGCCGAGCGCCCACGAGCCGCCCCGGTTCCCTGGGGAGGGATGGGGGCACACGCGCGGAGGAAGGCTGTCGATGGCCTCGTGCCGTCCCGCCGCGCATCGCCTGGGCAGCGCCGCGGTGCCTGTGCCACACAGCGCCCCGGCAAAGACGCTGCTCTTTAGGATGGTGATAATTAGGACCGCTTTCTAATATTGCTGGGGGGGGGAAAGCCCACCAGCCCCAGCAAGAACTTCCCGGAGGTGTGTTTTTATTCCCCTTGCGCCCGGAGAATGAAATTCAGCAAGCCAAGCGTTTTCAGTCGGTTCTTAAGCCAAACAGCCCTGGGCCCTATTACATTTCCAGGCACTTAGAAGAGCACTTGCAAAATTCTTTTCATTTGCACTTAGTTTAATTTCAGATGATGCACTCATAAATCAGCTTCCCCGCTTTGCATGCGTGGCTTCGTACCTGCGGTTATTCACAAGCGTAAAGCCTGATGTATGTAACTAAAAGTGTTTGTTTGCCCGGTTTAATAGGACAACTGGGTAGCTTTGGTTACGCCGGTAATTGCAGATGCGGAGGTTAGGCTGAATGATTCATTTGAAACTGCGGGTCAAGATTTTGCAAGCAGACCAGCAACATCAAGTTTAATGTCTGGAACTGAGCTATCCGAGCAGCGCCTGACCTTCGGGGGCTGCACGCCGACTGCTTTCTAAAAATGCTGTTGGAAGCGCTTCAGTTTGGGCGTTGAACCTCACGAGGCACTTGTGAAAGTCCCTGCCGCTCCTCCGGCACAACCTGATTCGAACTTTTAACTTTTGCCCTGATAAACAACATGCAATAGGCTTGAGATGAACCAAATAACAGTAATTTCTCTTAACCTCAGACTCTTAATAACACTTCTGCCTTGTATCGCTCTGACGTACTGAACTTCAGGGGTAATGGCTTTGGGTTTGATGCCGTCGCTCTCCGCACGGGATGAGAAGACGTCTCCTTTCAGCGGGTCCGTAGGGTTTTCCGTGCGGCCCCGCCGGTGGGTCCGCACGCTCCGCTTCCCCAGGAGAAGCGGGGGCTGGATTTGGCGTGGGCTTTGGGGGTGGGATTGGGCTGACCTTAAGCTCCTCTGCCCACAGCCTCAGGTAACCCAGTAGTGCCTCGGTCTGCCGCGGCGGGAGAGGTGCAGATGTGCAGCCGTGCAGCTTGCTGCCTCTTTGCGCCCTGCGAGAATTAAGGGAGCCCGTGCCACGCGGGGAGCGGGGGAAGGTCTCTGTAATCCTCCCGTGAAATCCTGCGTGGGGAGAGCTCGAGGAGTTCCGTGTGTCTCTTGCCTAAAAGAGGAGCGGGATCAGCCTCTTGAGTGGGCGAGTCGCTTATTTATAACTCTCCCACTGAGCGTGAGTTTGTTTAATTTTCTGGAGCAGCGCGGCGCCGGCGAACGAGGCTGTATAAATTTGCTAACAATAGTGTCTCTGCCTATATATAAACCTGAAGACACTGCAGTCGGCGGTGCATTCCAATTAAGGGGATGATGCATGATATATGGCATCTATCTGGGACCTTGTGTCGCTCCCGGCCTTATCAGGCCTGAAACTCCCCGGGGGCGATCGTTGTGCCTCCCTCCTTTATGTCGCCTCAGAAGAGTTTCAGTACCCGGGTCTCCTCCTCTGCCTTGCGTTCTAGTGCTGCCTGAGGTGCTCAGAGCCACACGGGGGGGGGGGGTGCCCCTGCGGCTCTCGCGTCCCGGTCACTGTTGCGCCCGGGGAGCGATGGCAGTAAGTCTGTGTGGGACGTCGGCGTGGGTCTGTGCAGCCCCTCGCTGGGCGTGGGGGCACTGCGACCAAGCAGAGGACGGAGGGATGCGGGGGAAGAGGGAGAGGACACTGCAGGGCGAAAGGCAGCACTTTCTGCACATCAGCAAGTAAACTGCTCTGGGTGTTTAAACAGACGTCATTGGAAAGAGGGGTTTTTTAAGATATGTCTATTATACTGTTAATTGCTAATTGATAAAATCTGACACAGAGTAAAGGCCGGAATCTGCATGAGGGAAGCGAAGCTTGTCCTGTAAATCACCCGAACGGGGCTCGGGTTTCCTCCTTGGCTATTCTGTCAGCAAGAATAGCTCTAGTCACCTGTTAAAGTGGAAAACCATGATTGAAATGAGATTTATGGCAGGGTGGTGGGAAATAATCAAAACGAGAGGCTGCCTTTCCAAACCAGTAACTCCAGCGGAGGGGCGGCCGAAGGAGTGCGGTGGCAGGAGCTGTGGCTGCTGTGCGCAGGATGGTGGGGGACAGCACTGCTGTGTCCGGAGCGCGTGGGATGGGTGGGATGTTGGGGGGGGANGTGGGGGGGGGGGGATGTCAGGGGGGGATGCGGAGCCCATGGGAAGGGTGGGATGTCGGGATGCGGAGCGAGGGCTGTGGGGAGGAGGGTGCACCCCCTGGGGCACGTCCCAGGGAATCGAGACCCACAGAGGAGCTGCAGGCGAAGGGAGCGCTGAGGTGGGGCCCTGCCATGGAAATGTCTGAAGAGCGGCAGAAATACCCGCATCGGTGAAGTGCCTGTAACTGCAACGTTACTCCCGCAAGACCTTCTATAAACCAGGTCAGAAATAAGCACTCGGCCAGAGGGACCCTTCCTCTAGGCCGGTGCGGTGTGTCCACTCGGTCCGTGTCGCGGAACTGGTTTGAACCGCAGCCCGAGCCGCAGCGGCGGCGTCAGACAGCTTGGAAGAGCAGACTTGCCTAGATGGTCTAAGGACAATTTATACCCCGAATAAGCTCACTGGGCACATGCACAGCCTCTGCTCGGAGCGGCTGTGCCGGCTGCTTGGCATGCAGCGGCCATAGCGAGTCGTGCGCTGTCTTAATGGAGCAAAGTAAATTCCATCAGCTCCAGAGGCTGTGGACTGGACCCGGGGAGGGGCCGCTCCAACCTCCCGATAAGCCCAGTCGCAATATCGCCGCTTCATGTCATGCAAAACAAAAGGTGCAATTTAAAATACCGCCCTTCGGGTGCATTGAGCAGCGTTTGGTTGTCAAAACTGGAATTCTTTAAGCCACTGGTCCAGAATAAACTGGTAATGAAGAGCCACTTGACAGCAGGCAAGCTGGAAACCTGTATATGAAAATAATACGCGCGTTTCCAGTTTATCGTGCGTTTAGCTGACTTATTTTTTTTCACGTGCCGCTACTTACCACAGAAAGCGCTTCAGCCTAACGGTGTGTTGGGGAAGGAGAGCGCATAGGCAAGTTGCAGGCATAGGAGGCGTACGAAAGGACGTTCCAGCAGCAGCGCACGCGTGTGTCTGAGGCGAGAGGAGATGCCGGTGCGCAGCGGACTGCGGCACCGCCGGGCTTGTCGAGCTCCTTCTCTGCATAGCGAACGCCTCGGTGTATTTTGTATCGGTTGTAGAGCTTGGAAGCAAAGGGGTTTTCTTCAATACACAGCTGTGCCTGCGTTGCATCTGCTACAGAAATGACTTGTATTCCCTTGGCCGGAGGTTGGGCATGGCGTCTTCTGTGTCGAGCCAGCGTTCATACTGAGAAATCGCATTTCTGTTCGGGCTAGCGTAGAGGATAAATGCCCGATTCCTGATTTTTTACCTCATTCCCCTGCAGTCTGGAAGAAGTGGCTGACAAGACCTATTATTTTTCCAGTTATCCAAACTGTCCGCATCTTAACAGCTTCCTACTTCAGTCGAGACAGTCTGAAAAGTTTAATATCATTTCAAATCAGAGCGCCAATAAAACTTGACATTATTAATATGATGTCAAGGGGTTTTCCAACTGCTTAGGGAAAAACAACGTGTCCCATTAAACCGAGCTCCCTGCATTGTGAAATATTAAGTGACTTTTCAACGAGTGCCAGCTGGAGCTATTAGTTTTCCTTTGGTGCAGTTGATGTGGAGAGGAGGTCTGGTTGAGAACCTTTTATGAAGACATTAGCTGAATCCGTGCAGTCGGAAAGGCTTCTGCTTTCCGAGGGACTGCGCTCTAGCTGGGCTGCATATGCAAGGATGAATTATTAAAGGCGGTAAATACATCTGGCGGGATGTGCTTTCTCCCCCCCTCCTTAATGCACTTCTTGCGCTGGGGAGTCTGGGTCATCTACTGGGAATTTGATGGGAGATTTTAGCCAACCGAACCCACTTCTTCATCCTCTCCTGCCTCTTCCGTGGGGAGCTGGGGAGCGAGGGAGCGCCGCAGGCTTTATCTGCCGCGCTCTGACTCACGGCTGGGCTGCGGGCGCTGCCGCCGGGCACTGCCTAATGGCGGTCCCGCACGTTGACCTCCCCAGCCTGGCCCGGTGCCGGCCATTCATTTTCCAGAAGGGACTTCCCCCGGGCAGAGCTGCTGCTGCTCTCCGGGCCGGCTTGCTTCTCGCGGGGGTGCCGGGGCAGCGCCGGGCAGGCGGGAGGCCCCGTGCTGCCGCGATCTTTCCTTTGCCTCCCCGTTACTGTAAAAGAAGATGGCTTCGTCTCTTTGTCCAGACGAAACGTGTTCTGCGCAAGAAAAAGTTGAAACGTTTTGATTGTTTTTGTTAGAATGCCTTTGGTAACACACCCCGGGATTGAGCAGGTATGTGGTGTGCTTAAGGCTTTGTACAGCACATTAAAGCCTCATCTATACTACGTGTTTACAATGGGCATGTGTTTGTGCATGTTCTTAAACACACCTCTGAAATCTGGTCCGGGCTCTGCCTCCGCCTCTGCTTTCCCCGCTCGTGCAGTAAGTAGCGCTTTGATGTCTCACAGGGGAAGTGTAAGTATTTAATTTAACTTTTATGAAGTTCTTTGACAATGTAAAGAGCACTGCATACAAAGGCGAGTTTCAGGGAAGTCGAGGCACTGATGTCCCACTTTTATCTCGGAGAGAGCTCCCACATCTGAGCACGGAGCCCCGGCCCCCAGGGCCCCCAGCACGCCATGCTCTTGCCTTAGGGCCATGACTATTTTTGACGTTTTTGGCCAATGAAACCATAAACCCCCTTTTCACATTCTAAAGCGCTGGGACCGCTTTATTATCCCAGCAGTTAATTCTGCCGCGGGACTGCTTCCGCTGGGCACTGCGGGGATGTTCAGGGCTGGAAAATTCCCGATGGCACCACGGTCCCACGTGCGGAGCCGGGACCTGTCCCGGAGCATCCCCCCGAGCATCCCCCGGGGCTCGGACCCCTCCGGCCGCGGCGGCTCTGCCTGGCCCTGGCGGCTCTTGGCTCTGGCCAGCTTTCGGGGACCCCCCCGCCCCCGGCAAGAGCGCGGGGCTCCACACGCCGGGCGCTGCTCGGGCTCCCCGCTAAGCCAAGCTGCTGGCAGGCAAGCAGGCAGTTGTTACGCAGCCTTCAAGGAGGAGGAAGCCTGGCGCTGCCTCTTTCCTGCCGCACAACCTTCCTTCACCTTCTTTCTTTTAATGTCTTAATCAAGTGGCTGATAAGAGAAGCGATCCATGAAAAGGACGGGTATCTTGACAAGGCACAGAAGCTTGTGGCAGCACTTTCCCCACAGATCAGCATCCTCCGCGAGAGGGAGAGACAAAAAAGGCAGATTTTTGTACCCTTAAGCTTCCACCACTGCAGTTCAAAAGACCAATCTTTACAGAAAATAAATTTAAAGGAGAATTTTTGATGTATATGATGGTCTCTTGTGGTCGACAGGAGCGCTGCTGGCAGTATATGGAGTTATGCAAAGCCAGAGTTGGGATTACTTAAAAGTGTCTGTAGTTCTTTGATTAACCGGTGTGTATTTTATTTTTTATATGGCACAATCACAGCCCTACATTGATAATATCTTGCTATTATTGTTCGATACGCAAAACTGCCCTTTTTCCTGCAGCATGCAGCTGCTTTTTAGGGCACTTTTTAAAGAATTTACTCTCTGCATATTAAATTTGGAGTTTTGCAGGAGGGTTTGCGCGCTGAGGTGTGACTTTGGTGTGCCCTCACGGAGGGTGGCTCCGGGCTGGGGAAGCGCAGGAAGGGAAGGGACCGTCTTGTGCCAAGCGTGCGGCTGGACCGCTGGAGCGGGAGGCCGGCGGCATCCTCCTCCCCCGCGCTGAGGGCGCACCGAGAGCTGTCGCAGCGGGAGCGATGCTGAGGATCCCCCGGCGCTCTGGTTTTTAGGGCGATCCTCTGCCCGTTTTACAAGCAAGGCAGGTGAAGCGCCGAGCGGGGAGGGCTGGCCCGAGACGACGCGTGGGGTCAGCGGCACAGCCCGGGACAGACGCGGGGTCCCTCTTCTCCGAAATGAGGGTGTTTTCGTTGTACCCCCCCTCAGCTGCCGTGTTCAGCTGTTTCCTGGCTCTGGGCTGAAGGCGTGCGCGACGCTTGCGAAACAGGGAGGTAATAATAGCGAACTCCAAGAAGGCAGAAGTGAGCGATGTGAGCGTGGGGTGCTGCAGGGGGAAGTTGGGCGGCTGCAGCCAGACGAAGGAGCAGAGCGGGGCTGGCGGGCGGCCGCTGCCTTCTGCGGTGTCCGGCAGCCCACAGCCCGCATCCCGCAGCCCCTGCGGCTGTGCTGCCCGGGGCCACGCTGGGGAGAAGCGCGGAGCACAGGCAGACCCTGCGCGTGCAGCGGGAGGTTTGTCCCTGCCCAAAAGTCCTCACCGCCTTTGCAGCAAATGCAAAAGTTGAAGCGAGGCTGCAAACTCAACCTGAAACCGGGGCCGAGCTGCTCTCTTCTGCTTTTATCCCATGATTTTATTTATGGTTTTTTTTTTTGCTTCTGGCCTCTGTGCCGCCTGCAATACCCGTTCCTGCACCGGGACTGAGCTGGTACGGCATTAATGCGTACAATCCTGTGTGACCTGTGTGTTCCGCAGGATGTGACGAGGCTCCGGCTCTCCCCTCCGCGGCTGTATTGCCTTCGCAGCACGGATGGCCCTAACGGCTTGTTCTTGCCAGTCGGCTGAGCAGACAGGACTCCCGGGGTACGCGCGCAGCCAGAGATGAGCTACATCAAGGTGTCTTATTTCCCCTACAGACTTACCTCCACCTTCCTTCAGGAAAAGCACTGCAGGAAGGTTATTTAGCCCATTGCCGGGGACCGGAGAGCACTCGGCATCGCTTCGGCTTCACCGAAGGAAAGGGCACCTTCTGTTCCCGCGCGCTGAATTTACGCAGGGGCCGCGGCGGTGTTAGTAAGCCGCGTGTGACGGCCTCGGGTCGCCGCCCTCGGAGCCGTGCCGGGAAGAGCAGCGGTGCCCGTGGGCGCAGCGAGAGGGGGAAGGCGGCTGCGGGGGCGGCCGCCGCCAGTGCGGCGCAGTTTGTTCGGTGCCGTGGGATCAGACACGAAGGGGAAAGGGATGCTCGGCCCTTTGATTATTTTCCTCCTTTGATAAGGCTTTCACTTTAAATAGAAATGAAGGTAGAGAGTAAATTTCACATCCAAAGATGGGTGTCTGCTCCTGAATGGGATCGATTTAGGGTCAGCGCTTCAACAGCGCGCTGGATTTGGGTTTCAAAAGTTCCCAACCATTACTGCAGTCAGGTTTTTCTAAAAGGCCCAGCGTGATGACATTCACAGCCAGATTTTTCAAAAACAGTGTAGTACTTCAGATGCTGAACTCCTGAAAATCTAGTCATTTAATTTGTTAAATGAGAGCGAAGGTCTCTTCAGATAATCTCCCCGTCATTGTAAGAGTTGAGCTCTTCTGCGGGGAAAGCAGCCCGCTCCTAACTGAAGCTCCTTTCAGGTTCGAAACACATTAGCCCGGAGTCGCTTTCAAGTACGCTTTAAAGGCGGAGAGCAGCCTAAAGAGCGCAGAACGCGACCCGATATCAATTAGCTGGAATTTGCATGGCTTGTCACTTAAATTGGGAGATGTTTGGTCTGTGACAATGATGTCTGCGCTCATCAGAGGCGTCTCGCTGGAGTTAAGCGTGGCGTTTTCCACGTGCGCGTCCCTGCCGGAACGGGGAAGGGTACTGCAGAGGGCTGCACGAGTGAGCGATGGGTCTCCGAAGGCAAATAAAAATACCTCTGTGACAATTCACTCCGAAGATTTCAGGCGCATCTTTTCCTTAAGAGACTCCAGCGGGCTGAGCGCCGTCTGGGGATACACAACTCTGCGCTCATTGCTCCCTCCAGCCGCGAGCTGTGCGAGGAGGGCAAGGCACCCGGGAGCCCGCGGGACGCCGCCATTCCTGCCCTGCCTCCGTGCTCTGGGTCGGAGCCCGGCCCCGCATCCCGCCCGGGGGGCAGAGGTTCAGCCCGTCTGTCGGGGGGCAGCTCTCCCCCCATCGCTCTCGTAATCCCGCGGGGGTGGAAGAGCAGCTGGCCGCTGCCGGCCCCCCGCAGCCCCGTTTGCTCCGGCCCGGGAGCCCCGGGTGGGACGTGGGACGGCGGCAGGGATGCTGCGGCCCCTGTGGGCGCAGAGAGATCGGGCGCTTCCCTGCCCGCGCCCGGTGTTTACATCGCCGTGCAAGCACCGACGCATGGGCTAAACCTCTTATTGACCTTTAACTACTTGGTAACTGATTCTCTCCCATAATAAATATCTCCCGCAATTAATAGTCAATTGGTACTTAATTAATGAAGCAATAACAGTGGAACAGAACATTGTCACAGGATAATGGTCTCCCGCAGCCATTATACTGTAGCTGTCCCACTAAATCAAAATTAAGTGCGGTATTATGCCGGTTCGGAGGGGGAACGCGGCGCGGTGCTGGCTGCCTTCCTGCCGCTGGCCCCGGCCCACGGCAATCGCAGGGCGCTCCGGGCGCGCGCGGCAAAGAAGAGGCGCCGGTGTGAAAGAGGCAGGTAATCGCAGTGAAGGTTAAGAGCACAGAACAAATGGGATATTTTAATAATCTTCCACGAAAGTCTTGAGTAGCCCCTTGGTAGGGCTGCCGCCGCAAGGGGGGCGGGTGCCGGGAGCTGTCGCTGTTGGCTACGTGGGGAGAAAAAGCTCCACTCACGCTAAGCCGAGTTTAACAGCATGGGCGGCATGGGTCCTGTCTCCTCTGCCCTCTCCTTCGTGCCGACCTTCTCCGGCTGGCCGGAACGACGCGGGCTCCTCTGGCACGCGGGGTTTTAGAGAGCGATGCAAGAGCCTTTTCCCCCAGGGATGGGGCTTTCGGGGAAGCGCGCGTGGGCTCGCTGCTGTAAAGCATCCCTGCGCGGGGTGCTGCGCCCCGTCCGTCCCTGAAGCGCAGGCTGTGGCGTTAGAGGTGACTCAAAGCGTGCCAACACCGCCGTCCTTTTCGTGGTTGTTTTTTTTTTGTAAAAGTCCTATTTTTCTGTCTTGTCAGGTCTATTTAAGCATTTAATGAGGTGAGATAGTACCAATAAATTTAACACAGCACAATAACCCTGATGTGGGCCACAGCCTAATAAACTTCCATCCTCGGGACGGGAGGGCGATCCAGCCGGCGCGAGGTTGCGTCTGGTGCGATGCTGTGCTCAGGTGTTCCCGAGGCTGAACAAGGACTGGGAAGGTGCTGCCACGAACCTGCGGGTGTTCCCCGGGACGGGCTGGAGCGGGTTTCCTGAGGGCAAAGCTGGTGGTTGTTAACTGGCAGCGGGGACTCAGCGGACAGGACTCGCTTTGCCCGTTTCCAGCCCCGCTTTGTCCCGTACCCCTCGAGTCGCTGCCCTCTCGGAGGGCTCGGAGCGGCTCGGGGGTCTCTGAGGATGAGATGGTTCTGCTGCATCCACCCTCAGATGAAACACTGGGAGGTTTCTGCAGTGTGTTGCAGAGTGTGGAGAGATCTGTAGCTTGGCTGTTTTGAATGTCTCCTGAATGAGTAACTTGACAGATTTCTTTCCTTTTTTTTTTTCCCCTCCCTGCCTCCCTACTTGCAAATCTGTTTGCAAGCAGCTTGCTTTCTCGGGGGAGGACTTGGAAGCATCAGCTGGCTCCTGCATCCCGTTTACCGAAGCATCCTTTCCCTGACTGGCTTTGGCAGTGCCTTTTCTCTTGATCTCAATGGGTTTTTTGGGTGGAGAGAACCGGGAAAGCTGAGTTTAAAGCCGTTTCGTACAGGGCCATCTGCAAGTTTAAGGCTTATTCTGGCATTTGGCGTGCGCATTTGTGGCTGAAGCAAAGTTATGTTGAAGTTAGAAACAATTGTCCCTGACTCTGAGTCTGCCTTGGGATTGTCATTGCATCTGTAGTCTGATATCGCCCATTCAGCGGGGGCCGGAGCTGAAGTATTAGCTACATCATCCATCTTTGCATGGGTCCGATACGCTACAGCAGTATACAGCAGGAAATTACATGCAGTCCATGATCCTCCTGCTTTTTTCCTAAGGCTGCCTAGGACGTAAACTACAAGTCGTCCTGCACTGACACCCTCCGTGCCGGGGGAGAGGCAAGAACAGCATCCAGGCTGTCCGTCGGCGGTATCTGGGCACACCACTGGGCCCGGTTTACACCGATCCCGTACGAAATCACTTTTTCTTCTCTATTTATAGCTTTCCAATGGCAGCCCGTACCAAACCCCATCATACTCTCTAACTGGCCAGACACAAATCTGATTATCCCGAAAGGGGAGGGAGCGGAGAGAAGAAAGCACAGAGAAACTTCGTCCCCCAGCCTTGTGGAAGCGTGCGTGGTCCCGACCCCGGAGCCTGGCTTTGCTCGCCTTCGCAAGCACGGCTTCCTCGAGCACGCTTTTGTTGAGCGGCTTTTTTCTTTCCTGCCGTGTGCGCTGTGCCGAGGGACGGACTGCGAGTAGTTTATTACAGCTTTCTGTTTGGTTCTGCTGCAGTACAGTAGGAGTAATGCAATCATGCCTCGGCTCCATATGCTCTCGGGGGCTGAGAAGCAGAACAACCTTTCGCTTTGTTTGCGTTGCCGGCACCGGCGCTGGGGGATGCCGCGGGCACGGCCGGCTCTGCCGCTGCCACCCCGTCACCCTGCGCTCTGCCCGCTGCCGTCCCCGGGCTCAGCCGCTGCCGTGGCTGGAGAGGAAACGCTGCGCTTGGAAAACAGCCACCGCGTCGCTAAATATTTGTGTTTGTGTGTGCGGGCTCCATATTGCCGAGTGCCGGCGCGATGCTGTAGCCTCTCTGGCGCGGCGGGTCAGAGCATCCCACCCGAGGACGCCTGCCAGGTTCAAGCGCGCCGGTGCCTTCCCTCGTGCTGCAGAAAACAGCCTCGTGCTGCCCGCTGGCTCCGGTCGCGGGGGCTTTGGCGCTGCTCTTACCCCGCAATCTCATCTAGGGCCGTGGGAAATTAGGGGCTGTCGCCTGGGTTTGGTGGCCATGGGGGCGGTGGGACCTTAGAGAGGAGCAGCCTGGTGAGGGTCACCGTGCCGGGTCGGGGTTGAATTCGGCGTGAGGGCAGGACACAGAAATTGGGTGCAGGGTGTTGGGCGCGAGCTGTGTGCAGAGCATCCCGGCGCGCGTGCGATGCTTGGGTTTATTATCGGAGCGAGCCGCTCCAAACAAGCGCAGGGATAACTCGCTGCCCAGACCAGGGAATCTGCGTGTCAGCTAAAGAAAGAATTGAGCAGTTCTTTTAAGCAAAGTGTTGAAAAGTGCGAGTCCTGTCAGGTAAGAAGTGATTCAGTACACAAAAAATCCCCGCAGTGCTGGGTTTGCTCGGCTGCAGAGGTCGTGAACTCTACTAAATTCTTCCAGCCTCTGGTTCTGGAGCTCCACGAAACAACCCCGGGGGAGAAGGAAAACATTCCCGGTGCCCCCGTGCCTCCGTAGAGCTGCGGCAGCAAATGTTTCCAATTACTGCGTGGAGTTTGCATGCGCCGGGTGATCCCACCCAGCGCCGGAGGGTCTGAATTTCCTCACTGCTGTGGATGGAGTCTGTCAGCCGGCATCTACAGTCATGTAAAAACATAAACCCAGCCTTGTCTTTCATCGTGAAAATAAACTCTATCCCGCAGAAGAGATGAGTGGGGGAAAGCGAGCAGCGCGGGGGGGCCGGGATGTGGGGCAGGGATGCTCAGGACACCAACCCCGCCGTGGGGCACCGGGCACGGCACCGTGCAGCCAGGGACGGGTGCAGGGAGCCGTTCTGAGCCCGTAAAACAGCTTGTCTGACTCGCTGCCCTTGAGAGAAAAATGGGCAGAACGGCTCTAAGGGTTTCTTAAACCTACCGAAACCCAACTCTGCACGCAGCGTTCTCCTCGAGAGGGTAAGGCAGTAACCGGCGTGTGGTAGGTCTCCGTCACGTTGTTTAAATACGCCGCTGTTGGACGCGGGTGCTGTTTAGAGAGACCTTGAGGAAAGGCGCGGGGGAACAGCTTGAAATATCGGGAAGGCTTTCGCACAGCGATGGAAAGCAGCACGGGAAATCGGCCGTCGCCCGTGGCGCTGTGCAGGGGGATGAGACCACCCAGCCCAGCTGCAGGAACGTTATCGCGCATGTGAAAAATAAGCGGGCTTCGCCTGGGACCTGCCGGAGGTGGGGGAGTCTGTCCGAGTGCTTGAGCGGAGCAGTCCCGTCCTTGGGACGCTGCTCGTCTAAACGCTCTGCAACCCACAGCTGGACTTGGGCCGTTACAGCCCTTCCCGCCTGCTCCCATCCCGCTTGAACTGCTGATGGGTGGGCAAAGGGGGTTAAATCATCCTCCATGTGGTGGAGGAGCTCTGGGAGGGTGGTGGAGTGCCGACTCCGTTCCGCTCGCTTTGCCCCGCAGCAGAGCGGGAGCGCCGGCTGCAGGGACGGCTTCGGAGGAGACATAGGCTGCTGGCAACTTTAGGAGCCTAAAATAACCCAAAAAAGCCCCACAAAGCCTGTGGGATGCTTACTTGTCACTAATAACGGTTTCCTGGTGGGCAAATGGATAAAATGCATGCAGTGAATATTCAGTATTTCACTGCACAGTGGGANTCACTGCACAGCGGGGAGACGGTGGGTGAGTGGTGGCAAAAGGAACGCTGCCGGGCCAAGGAACGGGGCCGTGCTCGTGCCGGGCTCGGGGTGCCCACACGCTCCGGCTGCCTCGCTGGGCGCCCGGCACGGGCACCAGCGTTTCTTTAAAGCCTGTACGAGTAAGCAGCAGCAGAGATCCCTGGCTGCCTGACAACCCAAACGTGGTAGAAAACGCCATATGTTTCTGGCTTGAACCCTCCGCAGAGTGCCCCAGTTTCTCCATGTTTTCATTTATTATTTTTTTTTAGCTCCGACTTAAGCAGCTCTTCCCGTCGGCCCCGTGGCTGGCGGGGAGCGCGCTCCTCTCTCGGCTTTTGCTGCTGCGGCGAAGGAAGCAGCGCCTCGGCTCCCTCTCCGTCCCCCGCGCCGCCGAGAAAGTCCCGCAACTTTCTCGGGTGACGACATAAATTTGCAATGGCGTTCTCCAGAAGCCCCCCCGCACCCGAGCCGGCTGGCATCCCTAACAAGCTTATCAAAGGCTTTCTTCGCAGGGAGATCTGAGCCCTCCAGGTTTTGATTCGTAGCAGGTGAAGGCAGGATGTGCTGAAGCCTGATTGAAATGTGCGAGGTCAACAAAATAGAGCAGAGAGTGCACAATAATTGGGGAAGAAGCAGCAGCCTCGCTTTCCGCGTGTGTTCCTGTGATCCCTCGACTTTAATCTCCCATTTCCAAAGGGAAGCCTATCTTGCATACTTTATTATAGTGTTCATTTGCACAGGAGGCCTCTTCTTACAGGAAAGGGAGAAAGCTCCAAACTAAAACCATCGCCGGCTTTATTCTCCCCCTTTCTGCGCAACCGAAAAGGGGGACGATCTCGAGAAGGGCAGCGGGGAGAGGAGCCGTACCCGGCCTTCCTTGTGAGGCGTCTTGCTTCTCCCAGAATTTGAGCCTCTCTCTCTTGCCGCAGCGCTGGTACGCGCTGCAGACCTGGGGATGAGGAGGGGGTTCCTGTGCTCTTTTAAAAGTGAAAAATCTTCTGAAGGACGAGGCATCAGGGCTGGAATAGCCGGGCTCCTTCGGGCAGACCGTATTTGCTAGCACCGGTTCTTGCCTTGGCACGGGAGAATTCACAGTTTGGGGGACCTCCGGCCTTTCTCAGAGATTGGGGGAAGAGGGAGGACGGCTTTTATTTTAAGTACTCGTTTTCCCCCGAGGCTGTAACACTTTGTTGGAAATGCTCCGTTCCCGAACATCTGTGCAAATTAAAACCCTCCTTTGCTTTTGAGTGTGCATTTGGGGGGTTTCCCTTCTCTTCTGCATTCTCTCTCTGAAAGGGGAATAGATTAAAAAAAAAAAGCAACCAAACAACCGGGGAAGGGGGAAGAAATCTGTCCCCTTTTCCCTCCTTCCCATCTGTTGTTTAATCACCAGCTGTTTGTCCTTAAGCCGGGATTACCACCGCTCCCCAGCCCGGTGGGTGCAGCACCCGGTGCCGTGGGGGCTCTGCGGTACGCACACACTGCTGGTGGAAAGAGCCACGGCAACGCAAACCCGGGGCGGGTTTCGAGCCCACTGCCGCCTCTCCTGCAGGAACGGTGCTTTCTTCTCTCTGCGTGCTCCTGCGCGAGATGTTTCTGTCGGAAGTGCCCGTGTGGGGCGCGGGTCTCTGACGGTGTTCGGGGTCGCCGTCTTTCCTCCTTGCAGTAAGAGCGATAAGCTGCAGCCCCTACAGTGGTAGCAAATACATACGCAGCGTAGCAAATACTGGCTGATATGGCAGCGCGTTATTTACTCCGCACCGGGGAGCGGATAAATAAGGCTAAGGTTTTTTTTGGCTGGGAGGCGATGCCCGGCGTGGCTAGCAGGGGCTGGAGCGGCGTGCCCTCGCCCACCTCCCTGGGTCCGGGCTGTGGGGGCTGCGGGAGCTGTGGGGGACTTTGTGCCACCCCACCGCCCTCCCAGATGGGGCGTCTGACTCCTGGACAGGAGCTGTGACAAGCGGAGGAGCTAATGGTGCTCGATGGAGTAAGAAGCCAAGAGTGACGCCGGGTTTTTAGGACGGGTGCCAGCTCTGCCGCCATCTAGAAGAGCTGTAGGAGAAGTCAGCATAAAACCCAGGGATTGCTTAACAAGCTCTTTAGCGCTGCTGAATGTGCTGAGCTCATCCAGGGAAGCTGTGGGTGCCAAGTCTTTCTTACTGACGGACCTAATACCGGAGGACAGGGAGCCGCCAGTCCTCTCCCCCTGCGTCCCCCGGCCCCGTGGCCAGCCCTGCGCTGGCACAGCCCCTTAGGGAGGGGAAGAGGCGCCGCTTCGCCCCCATCTCCCGTTCCCGGGGGTGCTGGCTGCTGGATGCGGCACTTCCAGACCCGCTCCGAGCGTGGGGGTGCGACAGCACCGTCCCCGGCATCGCCCGCGTGTGCCCCGCTTCGCCAGCTTCGTAGTTCAGAGCCGTGGCCGGCGACAGCGGCGGCAGCAGGGAGGATTCAGCTGCCCCACGGTCGCCTGAAGACATAGCTGCGGGAGCCTGGTTAGCACCAAACGGGATGACTGCCTCGCTGCAGCCACCAGCCTGAGTAACAAACGTCCCCGCCAGATGAGAGCTCCCCGCGTAACCCGCGCGGAGACCCTCTGTGCTGCGCGACAAAGGAGCTGGAGGTTGGAAGAGGCGATGTCTCCCTGGGCGTGCGGCGAAGCGCCGAGCGGCGCCCGCTGCATCACTAGTAATGATACCGCTAGCAAATGTGAACTATTCTTAGACACCTGTGTCAGTCGGGGAGGACAAGAGAAAAGCACAAGTCCAGGGCTGCCAAACACAGCATCCACAAAATGTGTATAGATTAGCCCGACTACATTTTTGCGAGCAGGGAAGGTTCAAAGGCAGGCGGGGCGCGGGAAGCGGGCTGGCGCAGAACGCCGGGGAGCCGTCCATTTAGCTCTGACTCTGTACTCGCGCAAAACAATTGAGGGGGGAGAGGGGGCGAAGGTTTTTGGGATGCAGCTCGCAGCAGAGGTCGGGAGGGGGGTTCTTGCCGGCGCAGGCGAAGCAGCTGCCGGAGACGGGATGGACGTTGCTCCTGTGCCCCGTGCGGGACACCCGGGCTGTGTTATTACCTGAGGCGTGCTTACAGCGAGCACGGTGACCGCAGGGTCCCCTGCCTCCCCGCGCTTCAGGCGAAGCCTGTGAAGGGGGGCTTTAAAGTACAGGCTTTTCATCTCGGATTTCCTGGGAGACCCGACAATGCAAGGGTAAGGGGCTGTTTGGGGTCAGGAAGGCCATATGTTCGTTGGTTAATGCATCACCAGCAAACCCGAGCTTCATTAGGCGAGGGCTAATCATTTACAGGCTATACGTCGGGATGTGCGCCTTGAAGTTCCTCGCGTCGTGCCGCGAGCGTGTGCATCGGTCCCCTGGCTGCGGGGTGGCGTGGGTGCGTGGGCCCGTGCCCCCCCGTGCAGAGGGGGACGGCCGTGCGGCGCGTGGCAAAGCCTCGAGTGTTGCGCGGGCTCGCTGCCCCTTGTCTGGTAACCATCAGTGTCATCCCTGTCTGGAAAGGAAGATCATACTGCAGCGGCACTGCGAGCGCGGCGAGTCTCGAGGCGACTGAGCTCTTAAGAGCTTCTCTCCTTTGGCTTCTGCATATACGGAAAGGGTGGCAGTGAGCAGAAACCTCAGCCTTTGGCTTGGAGCGGGGCTTTCGCCTCTGACCCAGGAGAAAGCCTAAAGCTTTAAACTCCATATAACTCAGGAAGCGTGCTTGCGTGCCGAACTCGCGCCTCGAAGCTGCAAAGTTTGCTCGCGACTCCTAAAGCTTTGGGGTTCGGTACAGGGGAAGGGTGTGTTTGCCGTGGCGGTGCCCGGCGCGGTGGCTGCCGGGTTTCAGCGCCGCAGGCTCGCGCTGGCCGCCGTCGCCGTGGCCCGGCACCGCTCCGCCGCTGCCGCACGCCGCGCTGTGCCGAGGGCAGCGGGCGCCCTGCCGGAGGGTCTCTGCCCCCCGGCCCCCCGCCTCGCCTCCCTTCCCTCCTCCTCTCAGCTCAGTCCCCGCGCTCGCCTCTAAATTTCCCCTCCGAAGCGGCTATTGATTTTCCTGACTAATGCACCGGGCTACATTGTGCACCACACACCAAACAAAACAAAGAGAACTCAATCAGCCACTTAAACAAAAAAAAAAAAAAAAAAAAANNCCAACCCCTAAAAAAAAAAAAAAAAAAAAAAAAAATCAAACAAAACCCACCGGCTTCCCATTATAGGCTGGGCAGATCATGCAGTTATAACTTGAAAGGGTTCCCATTGACCCATAGCACTCAGTTAAAATGAAGGCAGCAGTGCAAATACAGGCTGGAGATGCAGGCTCAGGAGAGCCCTTTCCTTACATAAAAAAGAAGATTTTGCTTTTTTCTTTCTTGTTACCTGCAAATGAGAACGAAATGCTGCTCTCCTCCACTCCGTGTAGCGTTATTCCAAGCGTACCGACTCTCTGCTCCCATTTCCCTTAGCTAATAAGTAATCATGAGGAGGTTTGTGGCCTTGTTTATTATATTTGGCCCAGAAAATGCTCTTTTTTTTTTCCTCTCCTCCTCCCCCTGCCTCTTTCAGTAAAAAGCTTCCTGAGATTTATTTGTAAGCCTGTAAATACAGAGTAAATAGCTTTAATTTAATTTACTGGGCTACTGTAAGAAACTGTATCTGCAAGCAGGAATTCCATCAGCCTGTGCCGAGCGGGGAAGTGTCTGTGGCTGCTGGATGGTCAGATCTTTCCCTTTTTTTTTTTGTTTTTTTTTTTGTTTTTTTGCCTCCCCTTGCTAAGGCAGAAGCTGTTTCCTTGCCTTCTGCTGCCTTCACCTCGAGGCCGTGGGGCGTCGGGCGCAGGATGCTCTGGGCGCAGGTCGGGCGATGGCTCCGGCGAACCGCCACTTTGACCCCAAAGACTGGGTGGCCCGGCTTGCTTTGCGTGAGGGAGCCAGAGAGGACATCCCCCTGCCGCCTGCCAGCCCGCGCTCCCAAAGAGACTGTTTCCGTGTGTTCTCACCACTCTTGGAGGCTTCCCGGTTTCTGGAAAATACTTGGCAGACGGGGCTCGATGCCTGACGGTTTCTATAAACGGCGTCTCTACGGAGATGCGAGTGAGGTGCAGAGTTTTATGAATGGGGAATATTGGTGGCATATGGGATGCAGCGCTGAGCCTAAAATCACTGTGAGAAAAAAGGGAGAGGGCGCGCGCTGCCGCTCGGGGGCGGCTGCAATGAGCTCCTGCGCGGCTCCGGCCCGGGACGGGCGCCTGCCTGGGACGGGCGGCTCTTCCCACCACAGCTTATGGCGGCTGCCACCTCGCAGAACCGCTCCCCGGAGCCGTGTGAAGCTTGTGGTTTGGAAAAGGAGAAGGAGAGTGCCGAAAGCCAGGTTAGCAGCATCCCTTCCCGGCCCTCCCGTCCTTCCGGAGCCCTTCGCGCTGGGTCCCAGCAGCCGAAACGGGAACAGCAGCCCCGTGCATCCTCCTCTGCGCATCTCCAGGGACGTAATGGGGAACTGCAACCAAGTCGTGTCCCTTTTTAACCCGCGTTCCCAGCACCAGCACGTGTAATAGCCGGTCAAGGGGGTTCCCGCGTGGCTTGACCACGTACGTGTCCCGTACGCAGGGGCAGCAGCGGCACAGTCCCAGCTGCTTTTGGAAAGGCACCGCTGGTGATGACATGAGATGGCCACGCCGCTTTCCCTCCTGATTGCCAGCGCTGTCCTGTCCGTCTCGCCTCCCTCCCAGCCCTGGGGAGAAGCTGCTCACCCCCGGGAGCTCCGTAAGGCCGGGAGCCCGGAGCAGGACGGGTGGGAATAGAGGCAAAGCGCGTTAGCCGAGAGCAGCCCTGGAGGAGCGAGTCCCTGAGGCAGGAGGCGTGCTGCGCCCCGTTTCGCCCCCGTGTCGGGGGCTGGCCCTCTCCCAGGTAACGCAGTGCTGCTGCAGGCTGGTTCCTCTGCCGGCGCCGAGCCCGGGCTGAGGGGGTGGCTGAGCTCTGCGTCTGCCCACGGGCGGTTTTACGCTTCCAGTTACGAGATTTGCTGGCTGAGCTTCCGTATTTTGCATCAGCTTGCGAGGAGGTTACCCCCCACGCACCTCTTCTGTTTGGCTGGCGGCCTGGGTGCAGCCTGGCCGCTTCTTTAGAAGGGGCCACTGCCCAGAGGTAGAATTTGCAAACAAACAACTTCCACCTGACGTGAGAGCACGCGAGAGACTGTGAAAATCCTCAGCGACGCTCGCTGAGGTGACAGTGACGATAGTTCTCTCCTCATTAGTTTTCCCAGCCCAAAGGCTCCCTCCCGGCCCTCGCCGTGGGAACGGGCTTCCCCGCCACCGCGCTGCTTCCCAACCAGCCGCTGCTGCCGGGGGGCGCGGAGGGCTGCGGACCCCCGGCCCTCCTCCGCTGGCCCACCCCAGCCTGGTGCCTGCGGAGGGGGTTTGCCCCCGTGAGCAATGGCAATTAGCGCCAGGGTGCATCCGCACCGGAGGAGGGAAGGGAGGAGGGCGGCCGTGCCCATCGCCGCTCGGCGTGGATCGAAGAGCTGCAGTGAGTGGTGTTCTCTTCTGTGGTCATAGCAACTTCTAAATTAATTTTGCTTACTTTTAATCTGAAGTGTTTGCAGTTCCCACATGAGTTGTCCTCTCCAGCGCGGATCTCAGTCCCCTCGTTACGATGGGAGGGTGCGTGGCGGCAGGGGAAGAGGAGCAGCGCATCCTGCCGCTGCTGCGAAGGGGCTGCGGGCTGGGATGGACGACGGGAGCACGGGGGCTGACTGCCTGGGCTCTGCGGGGGGCTGAACGGGGCGAAGGGGGACGCCGCTATTTAACACAGCTTCTCTCTTGGGTGGCATATCCGACGATACCTCTGCCCTCTTACGACCACTTTCCTGATGGAAAATCAAGTTAATTCTACCGTTTCATCTCCCTGATTTAAGCCTTGGGACACGGAGCTCTCGGGGGACGGAGGAACCCCTTCTCCGTCCCCTCCCGCTCCCGCGCTGCAGCACACGAGTGCCTCGGGGGCAGCTGCTGAACGTCCGGGAGAAAAACCGCCGGTCTCCCCGAGAGCAGGAACTGATGACACTCTTCTCCTGCTGTGGGGTGCGAGCGGGCCACCATTTTTCCTAATTAGTCATGATGTCTTGCCCATCACAGGAATAAATAGCAAGCTTTCCCTAAGGATGTGAGATGAGAAGCGCTATTTATCGTTGCTCTCAGAGGAAGCTGACAACATGACAGGTGAAATATCAGGAATAATTAAGAAAAATAAGGGCTTATGTACTTTATTGCACCAACAGCAGGGATGCATTGCCAGCGACTCATGCATCCTCGTGGATGCCCCCATCCTGACATCAGCCGTAAATATTGTGTTGTCTGCGCCGCGCTCCCGTGCGTGTGCGGCCCCTCTCGCCCGGGGCCACCGCCGACCGCACCGGCAGGCGCCCAGTGCTGCTCGCGGCGCCCGGGCTGGGCGGCTCAAAGGCACCGCGGGCACCGCTCGCTGCCTCGGTGGTGGGCTTCGACCTGCCGTCGGAGGTCCTGCCTCTGAGACGCGAACGCGTTGGGTATAAATGTCTGTTTAGGAAATGCTACTTTCCGGTGAGCTCTTTGTCCGGGAGAGAGGAAGGAAAAAAAGCTCAGTAACCTGTGTTTGACTTGGGGATTTCAGACTCATTACAAACCGCTGACTTGAGGAGAGCGGCTGGGAAGCAGATCCCCCCGGGATGTGCTGTCTGAAGGCGCTCAGCCCCCGCCTTCTGCCGGGCGCTGCACGCTCCTGGCCGCGCCGGGGAGAGCATCTCCTGGCTGTGACCCAGAGCTTGCTGTGCCGTCCCCGCCGGAATCGATGATGGATGACGCGCCGGGGAAGGGGAGCAGCTCCGGCGACCCGGTTTTCCATTACAGCGTTGGCCTCGGCCCCGGGGCGCGCCGGGGTCTGCCCGGGCTCACGCTGGGCTCCGCGGCCTCCCGGGGAACGAAGTTAAAGCCGCGGCGGTGGGAGATGTGTTTGCTTATGAGGCGGGACAGCTGGGGAGCTCAGGAACTGTATCTACTCAAACAATGTGGAAATCTGATTACAGCAAGTGTCACTGGGCATCGCTTACCTCCTCCTCTGCAAGCCCGGCCTCGCCTGACAGGCGTAACAGATCTCCCGCACACGCCTCGCGCTGAAATGAAATGCCTCGTCAAAAGCGCTTAAAGCCCCTCAAGTTTGGAGCTTGCTCGTCGTGCTGCTCGTCGGCCGGGCCCGCGGGGGGCTGCCCGGCCGCCTTGCGCCTCCGGAGGGCTGCGCGGCAGCGTCCCCGCACGCGGCCAGTGGAACGCGGCTTTTTTTAGGCGCTTGGGAGAAACGGCATTGTGCGTCGCGGTCCTCGTCTCGTCCCCTTTGAGCGGGCGCTCCGAGTGCTCGGTGGCACTTTTTAGGAGGCGTGTGAAAGGGCCCCTTTGTCGGGGGGAGGAGGAAGGCAGCAGCAAACAACTCCCGAACGGGCAAAGGCGGCTCTTGGGGCGCTTATATTTAGCTCGCTTGCAGCACTGTCCCTTCAATTTACACTCACCCTTTTGTTCCCTTTAACCACCGGCGCAGAGGGGCTGAAAGAGAAGGATGCCGGCGAGGAGCAGGCAGCGGCTCCTCGCGCAGCTGAAGGTATTTTTAACACAATGCCCGAGAAAAAGGGATTTGTTTCCTCCAGCCTTCAGTCAAAATCAGTGCTGTGAAGGATCTCTGAAGGAAAGCAAAGCCCAGGCGCTTCCGCCGCGGGCAGCAGTGGAAGCAAAATCACGGAGAAAAGCTGAAGAGGTGCGTTGAGAAACAAAGGTGGAGGTTCATTGCTGCTTCGTGGCCTGCGGCGACTCCCTCCCGAAGGCAGGTGCTGCGCGGGAGGCAGGCGAGCCACGTGCGTTGGTGCGTTGAGAAACAAAGGTGGAGGTTCACCGCTGCTTCGTAGGGTGCTGCGCGGGAGGCAGGCGAGCCATGTGCGTTGATTGGGAATATGCAGGGTGGGCAGGATCCCAGCCCGGCAGAAGGAGAGGGTGGTGGCTGAGCTGCGACGAGAGCCAGGTCCCTGCCAAAATCGGGACCGGTTTTTGTTCTCCTAAATATTTATAGAGCGCGGCAGTGCCTTGTGCGACAGCCTGTGTTCCCCGAGGCTTTGGAACAGGAAAAAATGCCCAGAGCAGGCTTTGCATCTTCTGCGAGGTGCAGCATCAGAGCCCGACCTTGAGGGTTCCTCACCGCCCTCCTCTTGATTCGTGAGACCGACGGGTCTCGCCTCGGCGCCCGTCCCCCCCGCGCGCCCCGGGGGGAGGCAGGGAGGCCGTGGCCAGTGGTGGCCTCCGCTCAGCCCGGAGGCTCGTGTCGGGCGAGGAGCAGGGGTTGCGAGGTGTGCGGCACGCTTACGCCGGGCAAAGGACAGCAGCGGGGGTCCGGGGCTCGCGTTCCCGATGGAGCGCACCCAGCTTTGCCCCTCCGCTCCCGGAGATGGTCCGGCACGAGCCGCTCCCGGAGCATCTCTGCGAGCAGCGTCACTCGCCAGCTCTTCTTCAGCGGTGCTCTGCCCGCTTCTGGGCTTGTTCTTGCCCATCCTGCCAAGGAAAAGCTTTTTTCCCCCCAATTCCCCGTCTTTAAAATATTTGCTTCCTTTACCAGTAGCCGGCTGGTATCAAGCCCGACAAGTCTCGGGTTTAACTGCCTGATTCCTCAATTCTCCAAGCAAATAAGCCCAGATAAAACCCAGACCTTTGAAGCCAATTGTAATTTAATACAGCTTAAATTGTAAACATCGAACAGTTGCAAAGGAAATATGATCAAAGCCATTGATTTTTTTGTAGCGACACAATGTCTTTTTGAATAATTCCCAATAATGAGAAAATCTGAGAAAATTGAAACCTGTTTGCAGATATTATAAGCCTAAACGGTCAGATAAATAATTAGCAAGCTATTCATTTAAGCTCCACGTATGAAAAAGCAAGAATATCCTTACTGTTGAGTAGAAATGCTAGACTAAGCATCTTTTTTGAGTAAAATGGAAAAAAAAAAAATCACTCTGGGCAGAGCGGAAGATGGATTTCTTGCACTGGAAGAGCAGGATGCTCGCTGTGGAGAACAAACAGCTTTTTCCAAACTGCGTCAATATAGTCCTATACATTTTCCATTGCGCGGCTTACATTCCTCTTCTGGTCTCTCTAATTGGAGAGCGCTAATGAGCTGGGCTGCCGTAGCGTTTAGAGCCTAGAGGAGGACTGGGGTGTTGTTGAGAGTAGTTACGCGTCCAGTGTGTGTTTGGAGGTGGGAAAAAGAAGAATATGAAAATATTATCGTCCCTGCCTGGCGAGAGCAGGGGCAGCACTGAGGGTTTCCAGATGTCCGGTGGGTCGGTGCTGCCCCCGGTCCCCGTGTGCGGGGGGTCGGGAGGTGCGGCGGAGGTGTGAAGGGGGCTGCCCGTGCCCGGCCCCCCCCCGGCGTGCGGCGCGCCGTCCCTCCCTGGCGCTGCTCCGCCACGCGCCGTGGGGATCGGCCCCTCGGGGAGCAAAAGTCAGCACGGCGCTGGCGGCAAACAGCGCGCTTTGAAATATTTCTTGCTAATGAAAGCGTCCTGGGAAGCGAGTATTGGGCCGGTGCTGTTAAGGAACGTGTTTGTAGTTGAATTTGTTTAATATGGGCTGTCTGTGATGCCACAACAGAGGATAGTTTTAAAGCGCTGTTAGTGCTGCGCTGACTCCCTCTTTACATTTCGAAAGGGCAAAGTCCACCAGTGAAGAGGTTTACAGAAATAGAAGCGATTTGTTACCGCTTCCCTCTGAGCGCGTGGAGAGGAGATGCTCCTGCCCGCCCCGAGCTTTGCACCGCTCCTTCCCTTTCCTGCCCGGGCTGGAAGCGGCTGCCGGCGTCGTTGCCATCGCCAGCTGTACCGACACCGTCCAACCCGGCGGGCAATGCCCCCGCCCCGTCCCCTGCGCTGGCCGGCCTTCTGCCGGAGGACACGTGTGCTGCTTTGCACGGCGAGGTTCTGTTTGTCTGCCTGTGTGCGTAATCGAACCTCTGCTTTCGGTAAGGAAAAACCCATCCCGGAGGGTCCTGCCCGGAGGGCACGCAGACCCCGAGCCCCGCGCCCGCCTCCCCCCACCACGGCGGTGTGCCGCACCGCGTATGGCTCCTCCGGCACTGCACCTCCTGCTCCGCGGTCGGAGCACTGATGCCGCCTGTTAACGTCTCACTGAGAGAGAATGGTTTCTGTTTTCATTTCTGCTGGGTCTAGGAGAGTGACTTCTGCTTCTAACCTAGAAACCGGGGGCACAGAGTATGGGATGCCATTGCGCTTGTGTAATTCATGGTACGATGCTTTGTAATGCAGTGGACATGGGATTTCAGTGGTGCATCTGAGAATTATATACTGGAGGGTGAGAAAGGGAGGTTCCGAGTTCCCCCAGTACACGGAACACCTGCCCAATTACGGCCCCGCAAAGGCTTCTAGACTTTCAAAGCCGCGTCTTTCCCGCCAGGCACGTTCCGTGGGATGCTTGCCGACCCCCTGCAGAGACACCCCGCTCCCAAAATTCAGGTTTGTCTGGGTTTCCACATGCGGCCACGCCGGCTTTCAGTGCCAGGGCTTCACTTGGGCCTCGCGGCCGCTGTTCAAAGCGCAAAAATAGGGTGGCCAAAAAATCAGGATGCGGCAGATAATGCCGCCAGTCGCATCGGGGCGACGCTGCCGCTCAGGGCACGAAGCCACCGGGTATTGCTGGTGCCAGGGCCAGGCTCAAAGTGGATGTCCTCAAAACACAGCCGCGCTCTTCCCCGGCCCTGCAGACAGAAATGAAAAGGCTTTCATGTTCTGCGGGGGTGGAGAGCACAATTTGTGATGACCTGGCTCTGGCTGGTATTCGAAAGGTCACTTTGAGTACGACGCTATCTAAGCCCATTGATTTTTTTTAAAAAAAAAAAAAAAAAAAAGCCCCAGCGCTGGAGAGAGGGGGAAAGCGGGGGAGAGGAAGCGAAAATAGCTCTGGCAACAGTCATTGTCTAAAACCAACAAAGAGGCACTGAAAGGCTCCCCGCTCGCCGCCGTCAATAGCCACGGCAAGGGCACTGGCTGGCACGGCTCGGCCCCGGTGCTGCGGGCAAGCCCCGGAGGAGCGGGGCTGGCGGGGAGGCTGCGGAGGGCACGGGAGGACTGCGGCTCCCTCCCGCTGGCCAGCGGCCGGTACCCAGCCCCGCTCCGGGGACGTGGGGCTGTCCCGTGGGCGATAGCGCCGGTTAGATCAAAAGGGATCTGTGCACGGATGGGCAGTGCTGGCGTGCAGCCGCCCCGTGCCGCGGGTCCTGCTACCGGGGTGCCGAGAGCGCGGCAGCAGCGCGTCGCTCTCCCGCGCTGCCCGCTCTGCAGCCGTCGGGGGACCAAGCTGAGGTCCTGCGACCCAAACGTAGTCTGAGGGGCCTCAGCCCCAGCCAGGGCCCGGTGGTTGCCTTGCGAGCATCCGAGGCTGGGAAAGAAACGATTTGCCCTACAGAGCTCGGCCAACTGTCAGCTGGGTCGGGAGCGTTAGTGAATAATGCGGAGAGAGCGCAGCATTAGCCCCGCACCCGTGCACTCATCTGTCACGTAACAAGGAAAGTATTGGCACGTTGTCATGTTTCAAACACTGCTGATCGATGTTTTAAAAATAATACTAATAAGGGGGCCGTGGCCGGCGCGTGCCCAGAGGCGCGCTGTGCTGGCTGGGCAGCGGGGAGCCCGGGGCAGCTCCTGCCCGCGCAGCGGGGCTGCACAGTGCGGGCGGCCACGGAGACGGGGACACTGCTCACCCCCCCGAGCCTGCGTGGCGTGCGGGGTTTGCAGTTTGGTACGGTCAGCACGGGAGCCCTGCGAGACGGCTGGTCCACCATCTGCCCGGTGGTGAAACCCCAGAAAGGGCCCTTTCTGCTCTCCCTGTGGGGTGTAGGAGAGGACATCTCCTTTTCCCCGTGAGCGCCGGGGCCGGTGTTCACAAGGGGAGGACAATCTTGCATCGGATACATTCTTCCTTAACGGAGGTCACGGTCTTTGCACTGGAGAAACTGGGATGAGTTGAGGGGAAAGGGTGGATGCTCAGGAGACGGGAAGTCTCAGTGATGGAGATGCAGCTGCCATGTGTTGCGTTGCCGTAATTTCTATTTGGGTTGGACCAGCTGACCCCCAGCTCGGTGCCTGCCTGCGAGATGGGGATGACAGCATCTCCGAGGTGCTCCGGGGGCGGTACGCGCCTGTGACAGTGGCAGGTCGCTGTGCTGCTGCCGTCCTGGGAACGCTGCGAGCAGTAGGTGGGAGAAGCCTAGCAACTGCTGCGCCTTCGCTTCTGCCTCCTGTAAGGAATTGCAGGAGACGTTTCGGTGGTTGAGAGGGGAAAGGCAAGACTCAAACTTGTAGCTAGATGGGTCGGGAGAGAAAAGCTGGTTTTTGCCCTGGCCAGCGGCGAGAGAAGGCGGGCGGGGGGGCAGCATCTCCCGGAGGGAGAATAACCGGGGAGCAGAGGTGCCTCTTCCCGCGGGCTCACGCTGGCAGGCGTTTGGGAAAATGGTGTCTTCTCCTTGCCTCCGTAGGGGAGAGCGCAAAAGGATCTCCGCTGTTAAAGCCAGTGACGGGAACGCCTTTGCTCCGGGCACGAGCCGTGGTGGGTCCCGGTGGGGGCATGTTCCCGGGGGGCAAAGCTCTGCGCTGCGCTGGCAGAAGGGGACTCGGCAAAACCGCTTAATGGATTTATTCTTCTGGTTTCCCTCAGCTCTCCCAAGCTTTGGGGATAAGCAAGGAGAGGAAGTTAAGGCACCGATTATAAAAGTGATGGATCTGGAGAAAAAGGAGAGGTTTGAAGGGCTGAAATTTACTGCAAAGCCTGGCCCAGAAATGACCCTCTTCCTCCTCCTCTGGATTTTTCCGTCTCGTGCAGAAAAATGCAGCTGGTCAGCTTGACAAGTGGAAACTGCAGCTTTGTCATTAATGCGCAATGCCGAAACAATGATGTATGGCTGGCGATAGATCATGTTGGGTTTCCGGAGAGCAGGGAAGACGAAGGCATGAGACTAATTCATGATGCATGAACGCATTGATCTTCCTGGCTCTGAAAATACAATGTAATGAACCCCCGCTAACACATCATTTTTATGCCACTGCACCTCACTAATATCTAATGATTTCACCTTGCTCTGAGATAAAATATAATTGTATGGGAGTTCCAGCTTTGTTCTTTAATACTCGAGTAGAGTTAACGAATTATGTTTTGCTCTGTAGCTGTCGGCAGGTTGAGACAAGCTTACAAAAGCCCCGCAATTACTGGGCTCAGATGCGTGTTTAAAACCCTGTGGGTGCGTATAGGCGCGCGCGTGTGTGTGTATCTGCTGGGGACGTCAGGACGGCGTGCGCGGAGGGTACGCGTGTGCGCTGCCGGGAGCCGCGGCAGGCCAGAAGGATGCCGTCGGGATGCTGAGGAGCAGGCGCGGGTGCCCGGCACTTCTGCGTCCCGGCCGGTGCACGGGGCAGGGCGGCAGCTTGGCGGTGGAGACCGCCTGCATCCCGGCCGGGGGCTTGAAAGCACGGCAATCCTCTTGTTATTTCCAAAGTCCCCAGTCCCTTTGAAGCTCGACCCGCCCCGGTTTGCCCTCCCACAGCCCCGGCCGGGCCGTGTTTCTTCCCCAGCCAGGCACAGCCTTCTGCTCAACAAAATAAGTTTGGGCTCCTTTTGATAACGCTCTCCCGAGTTCTTTGTTCTTCAGCCCGATGAAGGTGCACACCGGGATTTCTCCTGCTTATTATTTGTCCGTAAGCACAGGCTGTCTCCCTTCCAAGCCTGCTCCAACGCCCGCGGTCTGGAGCTGTCTCTGATGATAAAAAGAAGAGTGCTCCTCACTGAGAACCAGGGCTGGCGGAAAGGGGAGGGCAGGTAACGGCTGCGAGCGCGGCGGAGCTGCGCGGTGCTGCTTTGCGGGGCTGCTCCAGCCGGCGTGTGTCCCGGCACCAGCGGTACGGGCAATTCTGGCCGCTCTGCCCGGGCGCCTTTCCTGCGCTCCCCCGCCGCCTGCGCCCTCTCCAGCGATGGGGAGCGCTCTGGGGGCGAGCGGGGGGCGAAGTCCGGCTCGTTGCACAGCGACGGCCCCAGATGGGGTCCCGGCCCCCGACTGCGGCTCTGTCAGCGCGATGGCGGCGCGAGAAAGGAGCGGGAGCTAGCAAATGTGAGTTGAAGGTGAAGATGTTTGTGGAGTCTTCAAAGGCAAGCCCCGCTCCTACAAAAGAAGTCAATGGGAATCTAACCGCTCTTGACAGTGAAAGCTGAAGTAACGTTGTACCTAATTTGAAATTCCCTCTAGGCTAAGTAAGACTCTTCCTTTCATGTGCGATGTTTGTCTCCCTTCTGGGAGCCCTTTCCTCTGTACCGTGCTCGGTTACACGCGGTGTTGACAGATGATTAAGACATGAAGTCTCTTAAATCAGAGGAACAGCCAAAGTTTTGCATTGTGTGCTCAGGTGTTTACCCACAGCGGTTTCAGCCTCTCGGCCTGACTTGGAGCTGTGGGACTTGCCGCCTCCTGCAGCCGAGGTGTCCCTAGCGGAGGCGATGCTGAAGGGAACGGCGACCCGGGCTCGTGCGAGCAAGGCACCAGAGGGGAAACGCTCCTTTACCGGCAGCAGCGTATTTATAGTGGATGATCTTACTGGATTTGCCGGTGTCCTTAGGAGTTACCTGACCGGCTTCGCTTTGTGGAGAGGAGGAGCAGAAGCTTCGACAAGACTCTGGTCCCTGTCCCACCGAGCGAGCCTTGCAGGGTGGCTTGGGGAAACCGCGGTCCCTGCCCAGGGAAACGGTGCCTGTGCATCTCCTGGATGCTTCCAAAACCCCCGGTTCACCAGCGTCGCTGTGACGGGCTGCCGCTCCGGAGCCCGGCCACCGGCATCCCCGCTGGGTTTTCGGGTGTTCGGGTGGGGCAGACAACACCCACGAGGCTCCTTGTTGTGGGGAAGATGCTGCTTTTGATGGGGTCAGAAGGGCTTTCTTCCCAGCGGCTCGTATGAAACACACAAACAGAAAACCCCAAACCCCAGCTAATTTGCCCTGGTGCCTGTGGGGAGTGCGCTGGCAGGGCGGGAGCTCGCCCACTGCCTCCTGGCAGAACCCGAACCCCCGGCTGCTGCCGGGACGGCCGCCGGCGGGACGGGACGGGAGCGGGAGCAGCGCGGGCGGACCGAGCGCGCCCCACGGCAGCAGTTCCCGCGGCAGGGCTGCGCTTGCCCGTGGCACTTGTTTTGATGGCTTTGCTCCCCCCCCTCCCCGTGATCTCCCTGTCTTGACTTTTGCAGGCACTTTTCTCCTATAAGAATATTAAACATATTTAAAAAACACTTAAATGCTAATGTGAAACCTGAAAAGAGGATGTCAAATGCGAGAGGCGCTCTGAAGACATGATGTCTCTGTAGAAGGGTTTGACCCCGGTAATCTAATTTGCTTTACATTTAAAATGATACTTCATTCTCTTATTATAAGGCTCTGTGTCATTGGCTCATAAAGATTACAATTTCTTGTCTTCCAGTTGTAATAAATCCAATTCAAGCACCCTCTTGATTTGAAATTTGTCACAACAACATGCAGAGGGCACAGTTCCCGAGTTTTATGGCGCGGGTGCATTAGAGACTCATCTGCAGGAAAGATGATGCAAGACTATAAAATGATTTGTCCCCTTCCTTTCTCAATTGGATCTGTGTTTAAAAAAAAAATAAATAAAATCTAAATTATAGCTTATTCCTCATTACCCAGTAGTAAAAAGGTTAGAGCGGCAGGGGAGCCAGGCTGGCTAGATTTTTCGTGCTTTATCCTTACGCTCGGGAATAATCGGGTTTCTTTAAAACCGTCTGAAAATATTTCATCTTGTTTCAGCAGACTGGGGAGCTTAACCTTTCCGGTTGTACTTATCGGAGATGATAGAAAACTGATCGGTGTTTTCTGCGTACATCTTGCCGGGCGCTAAATAATACGGCCTGAGCGGCTGAGGTGCGCGGCAGCGCTGGGGCCGCGGGCTGGGCGAGCCCGTCCCGATGGAGGGGCAGAAGCACGCCCTTCCCTTAACATTAGGTTTGTGTTTGTATCGCAGTCGCGCCGAGGCGCTACGGTGGCCGCGGCTTCGCTGGGCGCTGCGCTGAGCACGGGGTGATGTTGGTCGGTGCCCACGGCGTGGCCCGCGGCGGCGGCATCGTGCCGGGCTCGCTGCGGGGAGGAGACCCCGGTGCGGCAGCGGCACAGGGCGGTGACGGCCCCATGGCCATCATCGGTGCCATGGAAATGCTTTCTCTTTTTTTTTTTTTTTTTTTTTTGGGCAGTCTCAAATAACTGCGTGCGAGAGACTTTGCTCAGAGAGAACTTTTNAACTTTTTTTCTTTTTCTTTCTGTTTTTCCCCAGGGTTTGTGTGTGGTTTTTTTTTTTTTAACAAAGGTTTTAGCCCAGCAAAAAATCCCATCTGTATGGCTTTTTTATTAAAAGATAAAAAGCCGGAGTTCACAGGAGTTAGCATTAAGTCACAGTCCGCAGCAATCTGAGGTATTCACTGGCTGGGGACTCTCTCTGTTTATTTCAAATACCCCTTTATCATTTTGTTGAAAGAGCGGTGTTCTCTGTAAAGCTCTGCCAATTGAAAAAAGAATCAGATAATGAAGACTGATGCTGCACTGATGACAGCCCTTCAGATCCTCAATAGGATTTCTCCAAAATCAAAAGACTTTTTTGTTTTATTGTCACACTTGTGGCTTAAAAATAATTAAATTTAATCTTTTAGCTCTCGAAACAAAAATGAAAATTTAAAAACAGCCCCCCCCCCCCGCATGCAGGAAAAAGACAAAGCAAATGCAAATATCCAGTGGGTGCTGGAGAAAATTTTGTAAATTGTAAATGAAAATACCGTGTTTGCAGCGGGTGCCCAGCACGCGCGCTCTGCAAAGACTGCACTGGTGCTCTCAGCAAGTGCTCGTGGTCTCTGTGGGCGCCTGCGGTGTTTGTCCCACGGGGATTAAAGTCAACATATTATACTCTGCTATAAACGTTGCTTTCGTTTATTACTTTGGCACCAGTATTTTTTTTGAATCGTTGTGAAATGTACCGTCTTTTCAATAGGAATGCGTGACACCCAGAGGTGCCGGCAGGCTGCAGGGGAGCCCGTGGGGCGCCGGTGCCGCCGGCGCAGCCTGCGCTTGGGTGCGTGCCGCCCTGGCGCTGCGGTTCCCGCGCCGGCGCAGGGGCTGGGGGGGGGCGGCTGCTCCGCTCGGCGGTACCAGCGTGTGCTCTCGAGAGATTGCGGCACCTCGGCCATGCTTGTGCTTCCCACCTTCCCTGCCCGCGCGCTGTGCTCCCCTTCTCCGGGGCCCCTGGGGATCACCAGCTGGTTTGGGGTAGAAGGGATCTCAAAGACCACCCAGTGCCACCCCCTGCCCTGGGCAGGGACACCTCCCCCCAGCCCAGGTTGCTCTGAGCCCCGTCCAACCTGGCCTTGAACACCTCCGGGGATGGGAGATGCTGTGCGTTGGCTGTTGGGACCGCGCGTTCCAGAGCCCGTTGCAGGCGTGCGGGTTTTGCTGCGGGGGGGTTACCGCTTTGCCGGTGGGGTGTGCGGTGTGGACGGGAGCACATGGCCGCCTGTCCCCGGGAGCGCGCTCGGCGCGCACCGTGATGCATTCCTGCAGGGCGCGAGGGCCGGGGCAGCGCTCGGCGTGGCTGCCTGCGCCTTCCACGTCCCCCCGAAACGCGCGGCGAGAGCGGGGTGCCCCGGCGCCGGGACGCGTGGGCTGCGGCCGCTCCTGGCCCTGATGGGGCTGGGCGACAAGGCGCTCCTCTGTCCTCAGCCGTCCTGCGGGGTGCTGCGGCAGCCGTTTCACACCTCCTGCAATTTTGGACAAATGTGTTCTTCACGGCAGTGGAAGGCAGATAAATAAATATATTGGGAGCTATTTGTACTGTAACTAAAGCCCTAAATTTATAGAGGGAGAGCGTAGCAAATGACAACTTTGTCACAGTACATGAAAGACTGGAAATTAGGCTTTGCATTTTTACCTGATCTTTAAAGGGAGCGCGGGGTCCTGCAGGCGGGGGACAGGTACGGGGCGACGCTGGCGGAGGGGAACGCGGCCCACCCGGGACGTGCCGAAACCTCTCAGGCGAGCCCTTCAATCTGCAATGCTATAACTCGATTATTCCTCCTCCGGATCCCCTTTGACAAACTCCTCCATTTTCAAAGAGTTACACAGGATTTCGCCCCACGCTGGCTTTAGTGCGAATTGTGTGGCTAAAATTGCATGCGGCTCTTTGAAAATCTCAGAGCCGGCGCTTTCCCCGAGATCGACAACTGTTTTATTTCTCTCGACAGAATACGTCGCACGAACAAACACTGCCATTCGCGCAGGAACCTTTTTGGTTTCAGGCTCGGTACCACCTTTAATCTGCGGCTCAAAGAGCTGCATAAGAACGGAAAGTCCCACAGTACCTGCAAAAGTTAGGTGCATTCTGCGTTATCGCCCCTTTCTAGGGCGGCACACTCGGGCTTCTTTAGGTTCTCTTGCTGTCTTTAGGTTTGCGGAGGGAGCGAATGGCACAGCTGGGGGACTCGGTGGAAAGCCATTGTGGCAGTGAGTCATCTTGGCTCCCTTTGCCCGTCTGCAAAACTAAGAAAAGGCAATTTATGGTTTGTAAACCCGTCTGAAAACAGCTTCCACTGTGGCTTCTTCTGCGATGGATGTCGCTGATGTCAGTTCCTTACGTTGAGCCGAAAGTCGGGTGTCGTGGCACCCTCTAAGGCCGTTCCCAGCAGCGAGAGCAGCAGCAGCGGCGCTGAAGCACGCCGGGACCGTTCCCGTGCCCGGCCTGATTGCCCGTCCGTCCGCGTACCCAGGGCTGCCTTCTGCCGCCACGCAGGGCACGCGCCGCCCCACGCTCACGCCCCTCTCTACGAGTGTGGTTAAATCCGTGGGGCTCGGCTCTGTCCCTGCAACTGTACCGCAGATTGGAGTTCTCGTTTTTAAGTTCATTTCTGCTCCCGAATTTAAAAGCTGCATTAGCAAACAATTGATTATCGGTTTTAAAATGCAAAAACACCATCTGGTCTTTGAGATGTGCTAAACTGCGGCTGGGGGGGAGCAGGAATGACACATCTGAAGGATCTCCGCAAGTGGCGCAGGCGATGGCTGCTGGGAGAAATTCCTGCCGCTCCTGACCCCCGCCAGAGCCCAGGAGGAAACTCGATCTTTCCCGTGGGGGCCACGTGAGACAAACCCGCAGCCGGCGGCATGCCGCGGGGTCCCGGGATGGGCCGGCTGAGAGGGTGCTGTGGCATTCCAGCCCGACACGGACAGGGGCACGGGGCCCACCGGGGCTCCTCCGTCCCCGCCGCAGGCGCTGGAGAGGCGGCTGTAGGTGCCGATGGCCCTCGGGCTTCTCCAGGGCTGCCGTCAGCCTCATCGCCCGACGGCATCCCTCGAGGGACCACCTCGGCAATGAGTGGCTGCTTGTCAGCGGGACGTGTCGCTCGGGGAGCAACCTTGTCATGTAATGCCTGCCGTCATATCAGCGGTATTTGTGGGTCAGGTCAGCCCTCGCTGCCCCCCGTCCCCCCCGGTCCCTCCTTCCCACCGCCGCGCCCGTGTTAGCGGCTGTCCCTGGCTGCCTGTGACTTGATTTAATGCAGCCTTCAATCACTGCCAACGGGGCTCGCGCTTCCATATCATAACTGCTAAACACGCTGTGACAAATAATCTGAGGCTAAGCTTCCAGGACAGAGGAAATCGTTTTCCTCTCGAAATTAAAGTTGATGCATAATGGAATGCAATAAGATGTTTCCAGCAGGAACCTAGCCAGTTTTAGTACATCTCGAGTCCCTTTTCGTCTGCCGAACGCGGCGGAGGAGGTTAGGGAAGTCATTTCCTAGAGTTCAGGATTTGCAATTTGCATTCTGTAATCTCCCGGTCATTTAGCAGCAGATAATTTGTCATGGTTTGTTTTAGCTGTTGTGATATTGATATTTATTATGCAAATTGTATTTTCTACTACTTATTGTTTTGCACCCTATGAATACTTAAATTATTATAAACCTTTTTAGTTAATGCGGGTTGTCTTTCAATGCGATGTGTGAGCCGCAGTGGGTCGTAACGTACGGTATTGCACAAAAGGGCCTAACCCACGTAATTAAAAAGAGACGAAGAGGGCAGGCGGGCGCCCAACGCCGCAGCGCCAAATGGCGCTTCGCTGCAGAGCCGCTCCAGCCCGAGGTGGTGTTTCGCCGCACTCGGGTCCTTCCGCAGAGACGGGAATGTGGTGTCCCGGGCGAAGAGAGATGCTTTCTCAGAAGCTGGGGGGTAAATCCGGCTTAGTTAGGGAATTGCGAAGATTACGGTGGCCCAAAACACTCGTTGGTTGGGAAGGAAGGAGCCGTTCGGCGTCTCTGTGGAGCGGCAAGGCTTGCCATCCCGGGAGCGTGCCGTGCTCCAGCGCGGAGGGTCCTACGGGAGGTGGGGGTACGGGGCGGGAGCGGGAACGCCCCGCAGCCAGCGCAAGGAGCAGCGTTTGGCGTTTTCTCGGGAGCCGGCGGTGCGAAACCGGGCTGGTTTCGCAACCCGGTGAGCAAGAGCTCTTCCCAACCGGGCGATGTGACTCAGCGCTCGCCCGGGGCGGTTTTAACTTCAGGCTTGGCAGGAGCCGGGTGATAAAGTTAAAGCGACAACTCACCTGCCTCAGGTTAACTCCCAATGACCTAATTAATAACCTTAGAAATATGTGACATCCTCAGCGCTTCCTCTGCTGATGCTGGCGCGGGCCCGCGGTGTTTCAGGCGCGCTGGGTGGGAGGGAGGGAGGGAGGGAGACCGGGGGGCTCTCCCCGCTGGGATAACCCCCCCGGCACCCCCTGTCCCCCCGCTCCCCACGCTTTGCGGCTCGGCTCGGTAGTCGGGGGGAGCCATTGGGCTTTACCGGTTAATTCTCTCAGTTTAAACCCTGTCAAAACCATTGCACGGACCAAAATCAGCAGAGCAGGTTGATTTTTTTTTTTTTCTTCTTCTTTTTTTTCCGGGCTGCGGTTACCGAGCCCCCCGCGCTCCCGCTGGCCGCCGCCCCCGCGCCCGGGGAAGGCTCAACACCGCCTCCAGCGGCCCGGGGGCCGCCCGAGCGGGCGGGGGGACCCCGAGAAGGAGGGATGCTGGGGGGAGGAGGATGCTGGGGGGGGGT